>VZTL01044583.1:0-72151 GCA_013400535.1 Scopus umbretta | reverse complement strand
AAAACCCCAAACCCACCTGTTTCAAGAATTAGAAAATACATATATATTGCACAATTTCACTTTGTAACCTGTACAGTATGAAATAAATGTGATTTTATTGGACTGATATCAGAGCAAAGTCAAGAGGGAGCAACAACTTTTATAATATCTGTAAATCTGCAAAACTCACTGAACTGGGAGAGGGAGCAGTTAAACAGTGGATCTGTTAAACAGTGGATCTTTTCATGTGGGAGAAACTTGAGAACTGGGCTATGAAATCTGAAGTTTAATAGGAATTGTCAAGCTCTGTACCGAGGCAGAATTACCCCACACTTCTGTATAAGTTGGAACTGGCTGGCTGGCCATCAGCTCTGCTACAAAGGACTTTGGGGTTACTGTGGGCTTGTCAAGATTAATGCAAAGTTAATGTGAGTGTGCTGTCACTGCAAATGAGCCACGCTGCGTGTTGACCTACATTAGGAGGAGTTACCTGTATAGGAGGTGATTTGGCAAGTCAAGGGAAGTCATCCGTCTCCATTCAGCTCTGCTGAGCCCAAATTCGGAGTATGTGTCAGTGTTGTGTGCCCCTCTCCTCCTCCTCCACTCCGCACCCCCAGTTTAAAAAGGCTGTTGAGGACTTGGGGCTGCTGAGCAGAGGACCCTCACAATGGCTGGGGGAGCCTAGAGTGCGTGTCCTCCTGCGAGAGGCTGGAGGAGGTGGGCTTGTTGAGGCTTGCTGAAGGGAAGATCTCGGAGAAATCTGCTGCTGCTTGGAGAGTTACGAAGACAATAAAGCCAACCTCTTTCTTGGTAGTGGGCTGATAGTCAAACAAGGGACCGTAACCGGCAGTTACTGCTGGAGTTGCAGCTTGTGAGGCTGAGGTGGGACACGAGGAGAGGCTTTTTGCTGGGGCAGCAGTGTGGCGTTGGAGCGGGCTACTCGGAGAGGCTGGGGATCTCCGTCCTTGGAGGCAGACTTGGTCCAGTACGGACAGTACTGGACGGGCAGCACTTCAAGTAAGGAGTAGGTGACCCTCAGAGGTCCCTTCCAAACAATATGTTGTGATTTTTGGTGTGCTATTGTTGCCTTATGGCATTGCACATTTACTTTCTGCTTTACTATGTGAAGAGTTTTTTAATAGGTCTATCAACTCCTGTTGTTGCCTCCAAAATGATTAAACTCCTGTTTATCCCCCCCCCTTTTTTTTTTTTAAAGCTGGATCACATTGAAGTGAAGTTTGCTTCTGAAGCAGAAGATAAAATAAAAGAAGATTGCTGTCCTGGAAAACCATTTTCTGTATTCAGAACTGAGGTAAAATCAGAAATTCGGATATTGGAAGTCTGAACACTTAATTAAAAAAAACCAAACCAACAACAACAACAAAAAAACAAAACAAAAAAACTAACCAGACAAAAAAACCCCAAAGCAAATAACGCCATTTAAAAACTTTAATCAGATATGCACATTGGATTTTTTTTGCCTTTGATCTGACACTGTTTCAAAGCAAGAAAATTTCCTGAAGTGATTATGATTTTTTTTTTCTCCTTTCTTCCTGTGTATAGAGCCCTAAATGTGACTGTGATTGTACCTTAGCTTTAAGGCTCTTCCAGTCAGCACAATTTAATGATTTTAACTGAAGACTGTTAAAAACAGGTGACTTGAGCATTAACGTATTCATATATTTGTTTCTTTCAGCCATTGGCCTCAACTGCCACTCTTTAGATAAGGTAGACTGTATTTTACTTAAAACATAGGCCAAAAATAGAGAATTGAGAAGGTCTCATGCAAGTATGGTTGAATCTCACTTCACCACTGTTATTTAGGACTTGATGTGTTGCTTATTATACTTGTTTTAAGGTATTATAAGTTTCCATGTGAAACTTTGTATTACTCGTTTGCTGAATCCTAAAATATTTTTTAATACTTTCTATGTTTATCTGTTAGTTTATAACAGGCCAATAAATGGCATTCAGTTGCATAAAAATAAAACCTTTCAAAAGTATTCCTACAGCTATGTCATCGAGTCTTGGAAGAATTAGTAATGTGTAATATCAGTGAAACTCTGCAACAGTGGTATTACATATGAATATTTCTAGCTCTAATACTTTTCAACAGTAAAAAATTGATTGATTTCCCTAAATATGTCCTAAAAACTCATGTATACTGTGGCTTATATTTTTAAAGAGTTGTGGGAGTGCTTGCATTCTGCCACTGGCAGTGTTTCTAAATGAAGATTGTCTATCCAGACTATTTCTTGATAGGTGATGTTTATTTGTTTTAGTTTCATGTTTCCTCTGAGGCTTGGATCACAAATACAGATTCTCTTTTAATGTTTGTATTAACTTTTTTACAGCCCAGTGTGTCTGTATTTTTGGTGAACCCTCAACCATCAAATGGCCACTTCTCTACAAAAATTGAAATCAGGCAAGGAGACAGCAGAGAGACAGTGATCAGACGCTTAATGAAGATGGACAGAGGAATCAAAGGTAAAATACTAGCACAGACATACAGCTATTGCATGCTGATTAACGTTTCCAGGAGAGAAGTGGAAACAAAGCTGCTGAAGTTTGTGCTGCTGTCCTAGATACTTAGAAAGGAGCAAGAAGTTTTGTGTTTCAGTGAACAAGAGAAGAGATAATCTGCAAATAGGCAGGCTTTTCTATGGGTTTTCTTCGGTAGTCTTTTTGTTCTGCCACTGGTACACCAAAGCCTAGCTTCAGCCAGGTGTTAATATGGATGATATTTCCCCTTGTGCTTTGAGTTTCCAAGAAAAAGTGTCCTGTAATTGGTTATAGGCAGCTTCTGCCGCTTCTATATTGGAGCCCAGGGCTGAAAAAAAAATTACCAAATTTATTTTTCTATTTAGCCTAAGGTGAATTAATTTGACAGTTGCTACGTTGGCTCCTAATACTTTCTGTCCCAGTTCATAGTGGAAAACTGTCTGTTCACTTAAAATTGGAATTACTGAAGAATTGCTCAATAGCCTATCAATTACCATTGTTTATGCCAAACTTGAACTAGCAGCCTCTGTGGGAACTAGTTTAATACTCCTTTTGAATCCTCCGAGCTGTTTCTTCCCTGTCTACTCTTGTATTCTTTATGCACTAATACTTTATTTCAGCTGTTAAATGTTGAACTCTGCAGTCATAAGAGAGACCGTAAGTACTGGAAGAATTTCTTTGAGAGCACTTGGTCTGTGGGCAATAGTGGATTCCAGTGTGAAAGCATTAAGACAAAAGCATTTCGCCACCTGTGAACCTGACTTTGTATTTAAGCGGTTGTAACGCTACCTGTTGCATCCCCTGGTGTTAGCTGGTTGCCAGTAGTGGAGACCCACGGCAAGCGAGAGCGGCTGGTGAGCCAGAACTGGCTGCTGTGTCTGACAGCGTTACTACTGCTCGCCTGCCGGGAGTTGGTGCCTCAGAGGTGGAGCAGCAACAGCTCTGATACAGGTCTGCAGGCAGAGCTTGGGGTGCTGCTTTTGCTACAGCATAGTTACTTACAGCATGTCGGGAGCTCTGAAGTGGCAGGTGTACTGTGGTTTAGCAACCTGAATTCCATCATAGGGGAAAAAAAAAACAGCTCTATGGAGGTTCCATTTTTGGCAAAAATCCTGACTGCTGCCAAAAATTACTTTGCCTCCTCTTGCTTCTTTGCTTTCAGTTTTCTGTCTAGTAACTTCATGGAGGGCTTTTCTGCTGCCACATTAAGTTCTTGACGTGATGTGCACTGACAATACAGAAGAGAGATGCTGTTTTCATCTTTATCATTGTCTCATGGTGTGGCACTGAGAAAATCTTGGCCCCTTTCCTGTTTTTTGCCATGTTGCAGTTGGAATGAAAGCTGCCTCTTAGGAGTGCTGCTGTAGTCAGTTTAAATGTTTGTGGTATCTTGACAGTCTAAAGGTGGTCTTTATAAGTAGCAGTATTTCGGGGTGGGCACTCCCCCCCCCCCCTTGGAAATAAGCAATTTTTTTTTCTAGACTACTTGATAATTTTGGTATTCCTTACTTATCCACCTGCTTGGAAAGATATTTTAGGGAAACACAGAATAGCATGATAAAATTTCATGTCAAACATTGTTGAAACAAGCTTTAAGTTTCTGGCCAGTCTAATGAATGAAAATAGCTTTCTTAAAGGAACAGCAGCTGTGTTTTTGTTGAAGAATGCAGGAATTAAGAATCAAAACAAATCTGAAGCACTGTGAGCTGGATATAAAAGGAAAACTGGACCTCATCCAAAAGCTTGTGACAGTAGAGCATTTTTTTTTCTTTCTCTATCTTTCAACAGCTTGTGTTTATATTAATGTTTATCTGTAGAACAAAGACAACTACATACTGATGACGGTGCACACAGAGAGGAATGTATGATCAAGTATGTAGCAAAATACAGGTGGGGAAAATGCACTGTATACATAATAGATGTGTATGCATATCTACTAGCCTTCTGCTAGGTGGATATTTTGAAATTGAAAACAAGTCAGATTAAACAGTGACTTTCTCAGTCTCTGCCTTTTCCAGAAGGTGTCACTGTTCTGTTGGTGGACAAGGGCTAGAAGGTTGTACTTGGAGGGAGGCTTGGCTGAAAGATCCCAGGCCTTCTAGAGATTTTTCTAGGTCTGCTTAGCAGTCTCTTACTAGTGTGCCTTTTAATAGGGAACTGTATTTAAAACAACTCTTGCCTTCCCCTTTCTCCCAGTCTCTGAAATTCATTCCTCAGGAAATGATACCATACCTGTTCAGTTACTCATAGCTGTCCCAGAGCCAGATAAGGTAAATTTAGTGCTTAGAGCGTGGTATTGGGAGTTGGTGTTTCCGTGTGGTTTGTGCCCGTTTCTGCTGGCAACTTGCTGTGTAACCACTGAATGACATCTTTGTGGTGGGTGTAAATCTTTCCGGAGACAATGCGTTTCCTTGGAGCAGATACAGAAGTACCAAGGATTAAGTATTGCTTTGATTAATTCAGGTCATACTATAGCTTGGCTATGGGATCTGCAGACTAACTAGCTAGATCTCTCTTTACTGCAGATCTCTCTAAAGTGAAGCTGATGAGGTTTGATGATCCTGTGCTTGGACCACGTCGTGTCCCAGTCCTTGGCAAAGAAGAAGCAGAGAAAACGCCTATTCTGGAGCACGCCATCTTCCACATTGACCTGGATGAGAAACATGTTCGCATTACTGAGAACGGCCTGACAAAGGACATTGGTGACACAATTGTCTATCTAGTTCATTAAACTGGCGCGTACCTGGCTTGATCCCTGGCAGTGAGAAAGTTCATGGTGACTTTGAAAGCATCTGTAATGAACGAGATGAGAATTTGTCCCATTAAAAAAAAAAGCCCACCCCAAACAACCTAATTTTGCATGCAAGTTCACCCCTACTCTTTTAAATGTCAATATAATAAAATTATTTTCCTCTGGCCCTTTGGCTTTTCTTGAAAAGAAACAGTTATCCTGAATATTATCATGGCAAATAGCCCTTTTCAGCTGTGGCCCGTGTTTTCAGAAGCAAACTACAGTACTGCATTCGCAATTCCTCTCCCTCCGAAATAGGCTAGGATCTGGGTAGAGAAGTTGGTTGTAAATCTCCTGTAATAGAGGGGGGAAACGTTGCTTGCACGCTTCTGTATTTTACTTTTCAATGACCCAGGTGACAGAACACCGTTAAGGCAGTCTTACGCAGATTCGATGTAATTCAGAAGTAATTTGATGCTGAAGAACTCTTAAGCAAGAGTTAAATACCAAACTTCTGTGCTTCTTGGCTCTTCAAACGGGAGCGCCTGTAGTAAACACTGTTAAAGACGGACTTTTCCTTTCTTATTCTCTCATAAAACTACTCATAAATCTATTTTAAGTAGAAAGGTTAAGTGTTCCTTTCATAGATTTTTAAATTGTGGAGGGGTTCTTTTGGTAATTTCAGGGCTATTGCAGGCTGCTTTTTCCCTTTTTTGAGTTATGAATCATCACGTACAGCTTCAGGACTTCTGGCTGCAAATTCATGAAGGTGGCTGGTGACAAACAGTATACGCTGTTCTGCACCATTGCTCTTTGGCAGTTTCACAGTTCTTGGTGCTCCATATGGCTTAACATTTGAACTTCCTCTAATAATATGTTACGGTGTGGGAGGAAAGAGCAGTGCAAGAGTCCAAGACTGCCGTACCGAGAGCGCCAAGCACTGCCAGGTGTGCTGTTTTCTGCCCCTCTCATTATCCCTTTGAAAAGGCAGGTTTTGTTTGTGGTTGTACAGATGCAATATGAGCTTTCCTTTGCTATTGCTTCTCCCCAGTCCTGCTAAACAAATACTCATATGGTTCTCTAAAGACATTTGCTTGTCAAGAGACAAAAAAGGTGATTTCATAGTCTAAGGCAGTCCCTGGGCGCTGAGGATCAGCAGGTGGAAAGGTCAAGGCGAAATATTCCCGCTGCTGCAAGGTCTCAGGAGAAAAACTTTGCCAGCCCTAACGCTGGTGGGCCTTTTCAGCTGCTGGAACACCAGTGGGCAGGGGGAATGTCTGTGGTGGGCAGAGGTGCCTGCTGGCTGGTTCGGGTGAGCTGGTGCCTCGGCGCACCGGGCTGGTGGGCAGCTGGCGGTGCCCTCTCAGTGCGGCCTCTGGGAGAGAAGAGCCCGGGCTGCAGCGGAGCGCTGGTCGCGTCCCTTCACCACTGCAGCCAGGTCTTGGTTCTTTGCTAAAGGTTTACTTTTGTGTAGTCTTGAGATTTGAATTCCCTTCCAAACTAGAAAAATAAACCCCAGGACACATACCCAGTGCCACCCACTGCTCTTAAGTGGCTGTTTTCATTGGGTGTTTGTAGCTCGTTTTCGGAGTGTGAGGGTGAGATGCCTGTGCTATGGTACGTGCCTTTGAGAACTCCATTTTTCTGCTCAGTATGTGGCTGTTTCACAGCCAGATACTGTCTCTGGATTCCTTGCTCCATAACAGTTGCTTTCCAGTGCAAAGGGTTGAAAGCGAGAGAGGTCCCCTCATTCCTCCAGTGCTGGGACCCCTTCCCCTCCAGCCAGCCAGGCTGCCCCAGCTTCTCCCCAACAGCAGCGTGGCGGTCGAAAACAGGTATTTCAGCGCTGCAATTGCCGAGCCTCCCGAGCGTCTGCCATCGCCAGAACGAGCCTGATCTGCACTCTGCAGTCACTGGAGGAGGAGTTGCAGCCACCAGGGCAGAAAGTGTAAATATCCTCTGTGCTGGGAGACTTCCGTAGCCAGCTCTGTGGTGGGTAAGCGTGTAAGCTCTGTGACGGTGTGACACAGTCCCTCCGGTCAGCGTGGGGAGAGGGGTTTAAAACAGTCTGACAAAGGTTCCAAGTGGTGAGGGGTTGATGTGCTCACAAACCCAGGGGTCTCGAACATCGCTCTTTGGCTGGCTCCCTGGGAGCAAACCTGGCTCGAAGGCTGCGAGGAAGTCTCTGACAGAAAACAAGAAAAAGGATTTGGGGTTTCCAAACAGGCTGAGGCGGATGCAAGATTTGCTCTGTGGTCTCCAGATGAGAAGGCTGACCCTGGATACGCGATAGCAGAGGCAACGCGTTGTGAACCGGAACCCTCGTACTGCCCCTTGTACCTTGTCAATGGCTGTGCGTCCCATGCACGTGCGTTGTGACCGCCCGCGCTCCACAAAGAGCAGCTGAGGATCGGCTGAAGCGAACTGATCGGAAAGGTTTCCTTAATTTCTACCTACAAAAGCAGCTTCATTAGTTCCAAGAAGCAGGGATTATGGCAATAAAAATCTAATATATTGACAAAGCAGCAGCCAGATAATCTGAGCAGGTAAAAATGAGTTCCAAGTTTTAGAACAGTAAATATTGCTTCCTCACTCTTTCATAACCTATAGGTTTTTTCACCTTCATCAGCTGTCCAGAGAGCAAAGGCTTTCCCACGGATGTTTGGGAGAGCTGGAAAGGGGTGGGGGTGCGTGAGCGCTGTTTGTTGGTTTTGTTGGTTGGTTGGTTGTTTTTTTTCCTGCTATGAGGGGCAAGTTAAACAGTGGTATTTCTTATAGTCTCAGTGTTCAAGTGAATCAGCCAAACTGTTAATAAGCAAGACAGAGCTTAAAAACCTAGATTTTTTTCTTTTTCTGTGATGCTTTGTTGGCTTCCAGGAGATGTCACTGCTATGCTGGTTCCTGTGCATTTTTTTTCCCAATAAAAGCTAGTAACGGGTTAAAGAGGCTTTCTTGATATTGGCTTTGCCATGTTGCTAACAAAATTCTGGCCTTAATTAGTAGTCCTCATGTGACAATTTTGGTTGGAGAAATCTGTAAAGGGAACCTTTTTTCTTCTTTTGAACTGAGCCAGTTTTTGCCGTATATAAATGCATAGCCATGAAGAACAGCGTTACTGCCGTTATTTCCCAGCTCTTCCAGTTTCCTGCTGTAGCACCATAGGATATTCCCTTGGCTTTGAGTCCTTCGATTTTCCACTATTCAGGGGAACACATGGACACTGTTCTCCAAAATGTTGCGAGGCATAAATAACACTTTTTACAGAAGGAAGTTAAAATATTTGGAAAAGTTCAGAGGAACAGCAAGTGCCACCAGCTGCGTCGCCTGATGCCACGCCAAGCTGGACAGAGCCTGGCAATGCTCAGCGGTGTCAGCAGTGGGAAAATCAGCTCAAGACAGAGCAGACTTGTCCCCTCCACAGATGTACTCCTTCCGCTCTGGAAAACATCTCTGTGATGCTGCTCTGCTGCTCATCCCAGCACATCCAAGGGAAGCGGCAGGTTTAGATCAAGTTGTCTCCTATACACGCCGAGCCAGGAGTCGTTCACACCATGAAGGAGGCGATGGGCGACCAAGGCACCGTGAAACCTGTTCCTTCCACGTGCCTGTTCTGCAGGTACTTGATAAAGTTGTCTCATTTTAAACACAAAACACACGACCCCTAGTGAGTTGAATCTCCCCTGGCACTAGCACAGTGCTGGGCCTGCTTTTCACCCGCTGCCAGGGTTTGGCGTGTTTTATCAAGGAAAGCTCTATGGGAGGAATGTGCTCTTGGCTGCCTCGCAGATGTGCTAAAGCTGCACTTGTCCACTGGGTTTGGCTCCATCCTTCAAACCCGATACAATTGAATGCTTTAATTTGAGAGCCTCCTGCTGCCCGGGTGTTGGGGGAACAGCGGGGCGAGGAGTGGTCCCGGCAGTTGGGAACTGGAATGATGTCAGGGCGTGGAGTGCGGCGATGTCACCTGTTCCGCGCGCCGGGGCTGCTTCCAGTGCCGAGGCGTCTGTTTCCATGCCTGGCTGGAAGTCGCTGCTCCGCTGACAGGACGAATGTCTCTGAGGTCCTGTTGCCACTTATTCTTTCCTGGGTCACGCCTGAGGACGGGACTTCTTTTCTTTCTGGTTTCAAGTCAGGAGTAAACTGAGGAGCCCCATCCTTCATTAACATTATAAATAGTCTGGTGTATGTTAAAAAAAAAAATCTATATAAAAACCATGTAGCTGATGAGGAACGAAAGCTCGCTGTTGCATATTATGCTGTAAAATACCTCTCTGCGTTGAGACTTGGGTAGGGCTCCTCTTACTCAGGAATTCAGTTCAAAGCAGTTTATTAATCCCTCCAGGCTTTGCTGGCAGAAAAGAGAATTACTGACTCTGTGGCACCAGCAAAGTATCCAGAATCTATATTTTGTTTAAAGCAGAAACAGTTATTCTTCAACAGGGCCTTACTGTGTCAGAAGGATTGCATGACCTTTGGTGAATTATTTTCCGCTGAAGTGGGGAGCGGCAGAAATCATCATGCAAGAGCGGGAGATGCACATGAGCTGCTTGGTGAGGCTGGTTTAAAATGGTCTTTTTTAAATATTTGTACCGTGCTTTCGGGGATCACCATTTGTATCGATCGGCGCTTGAACTGCGGTGTGGCGGTGGTAAACCTTAGCGCTGCTGCAGAGCTGGGCTGCTGGCTCCATCGGGTTAATGTGGCGGGAGCGGAGGTGCCCTCAGCCTCCCCTTGCCCCCCGTCCCCCTGCCCCGCCACGCGGACGGTGCGCCGGGCTGCTGGGGCTGGGGGGCCCACTGAGAGAGTGGCACCACCAGCACCCCACCAAAACCTTCCACCCTGGAAAAATCGGTATCAGCCCTTGAAGCCCCTTCCAGCGAAATCGTGACTGGTTTGTTACGTTACTAGAAGGACTGGAGAGCCGCAGATCTGATCACAGCACGGCTTCTAGCATCCGAGAGATAATTTGCGGTGATGCGGCTGCGAGATGCTGAAGTCCTTATGAGTATGGTCATTTGCTCTGGAAGCACTCATGCCTTGCTGTAGATGTGGAGGGTGATGGAGATCAGCGTGGAGCTCAGCGGCAAGGAGATGCAGAAGCAAGCGAATCCTTGAAAGGGAGCTGGTATAAAATAAAGCAAAATGGTAGCACTAATCCCATGAATCTTCTTTCATCCCCCGCAAGGTCACTCCAAATATGTAGCGTGCGTGTGATTTAAAAATAGCCAGGGTCTTTTAATTTTGTGTGTTCTTGTTCCTTTCTCCAGTGCACAGCGGAGCACCAGGAGGGCCGGTGAGGAGCCAGCCAGTGTGGCCGTCACCGCTGCCGTCACTGCCGCTGCAGGGACTGGACCGGCCTCTTTGATGTCTGCCGGAACAGGGCAATTTGTAGGAGTTTGCGTGGCTTCTTGTTCCTCCCTGAACTAAGTACTCCCTGAAGAAGCCTCTGTAGTTCCCGCAGCAAAGAAACACGGAGATAACAGCAAGCTCGAACGTGTTCCTCTTGCCTGTCCCACCCGTGGTGCCCAGTCACCAGCTGCTGCGCAGGGTGACCCAGGAGGGGCTGGGCAGTGACCCCGCAGCCTCCCTGCAAACCGTCCGCAGTGGCCCCTGCGTTTCAGGGGTCCGCGGTGCCCCCCGCTGCCCCTAGCCGTGGGCAGGGGCTCTGGCAGCGAAGCACAGCTGCCTGCAACGCCGGTGCCCCGGCCGGGTACCCGAGCACCGCTGAAAAGCTGCGAGGGGGTAAATCTGTGTTTTATCTGTGGGGAAAAAGGGGATTCTGTTGGTGCTGCTCTGTTAGAGTAATTTCTGATCCATTAAGCAGAAATACGTGTCTAATAGGAAGATTTTTTATTTCTTTTCACGTTTTATTTCTTTAGTAGCGGATTGGGGTTTTGCATCCTTTTTTCTCTTTATTTGGGCGGGGGTCACGTTACTTTCCTCCAGGTTTCTTTTATATCTTTTGTAATGTGTGAGGAGGAGAAAATTGTCACCACCACTAATTTGCATTAAGGATGTGAGTTAGATTGAAAGGCACAGAGCACTTCAGCAGTGCTTTCTGAAAATAGTTCTTTGGGTTTTGTTCTGACACTGCTCTAAGAGCTGGGCTGCTTTTTTGATGGAGGGAGGTTTATAATGCTCCTTGGCTGACTACGTGGGAGCTGGGGTTTGCAGATGTCTGCTGGACCCGAAACAGCTGAGGGCGACGAAGCAGCCCGGGCTGGGGCGGTGGCAGCGCCGGGGCTGGAGCGTCCGCAGGGAGCCCAGCGGCGCTGGGGACCTCGGGCCCTGCTCTGGGGAGCGGCTCCTGCCTCGCACCTTCCCTTGGTCCAGGATCTCGGGTACAGGAGGGAAAACAAGGCTTTGGTCAGTTTTTCCAGTTGATGCTTTTTTTTTTTTTTGGTTTCTGTTTTGGCTGGATCAATTGGGTCATGAGAAAATAAGTACTTGCAGCACGACTTAAAACTGGGGGCACAGCTCTGACCTCCAAACCTTCGTTCTACTCTAAAATATCCTTCTTGTACAGCCTAAAGTACCTTCCTTCAGCGGGTTTTGATTCTCTTGCCACACCAGCTACTCTCACAGGTACAAATCCAGGCAGTCTCCTGGTCACAGAGTTGGTGGAAGGGCTAAGGCCCTCTCGTTTCCCAGCTTTTGGCATTTTTAAAGAACTCGCTTGAATACTGCAGGGGTTTCATAAACGGGGACTTACTGATGAGTTTAACAGGACAGGAGGCATTGTGTTGTTATAATAGTATATTGTTTAAAGTACTGTTAGTGTTGTTACAGAACAGATTTAAACCACGTGGTTCCATTGAAAAGGTCCAAGCGCTTTGGTTCTGCTGGAGGTGGTGTGTTGTGCTGGATGTATTAATTCCTGAATTACAAACAAAAGGCAATGCAAATGAATTGAAAGAGACTGCGATAGCAAAGCGCTATTGAATTTACTTCAGGCGATAGCAGTGAGAGAGAAAGCTAAATGCTGGAATGGGAGTCAGCACTGCCCTCCTGGGTACTCCAAGGATAATGCAGTTTGTACTTGTTTCTCCTTTGTTTCTGCTGGAACGTTTCACAGACTTTGAATTCTGTCTTCGCTGCTGTTGGGGATACAGCTAGCAAAGGGTTTTCATTCTTCCAGTTAATAGCACCAGTTCGCCTGGCAGAGGAGATGACACCTGGGCCCCACGTGTGGTGGGTCCCAATCCAGCGTTGGAGATGGCACTTGCCATAAATATGGGGAATTTGCTGGAATTGAAGCAAGGTTTTGAAATGCATGCACGCAGAAAGCAGTTAGAAAACTCTGGTGTAAATCTGTTGGGGATCTGAGAACTTCAGCTGAGATTTTTCTTGTCTAGCAGCCTTAAGAATTTTGGGACATTCAACCATGCAGACTTACTACCCAAACGCACTTGCCCCGCTGTCAGAGCTGGACTGCGCTGCTCAGCCCTCCCTTGGCTGCAGGTGCTGGCAGTGCCCTGGGTGGTCTGTGCCCGGGGTGCAGCTCGGCGCGGTGCTACGGGCCGTGCCGGTGCCTCCCCTGCTGCCCTGCCTGCTGAGCCAGGGAGAGGAGCCGGACACGGGTCAGGCTGTGCGTGGGGAAAGCAATTCCCCTGCGGGGGTGTTCGGTCGGGGCATCCCTTGCCAGCAGGTGCCCCGTTCCCTGGAGGCACTGCCGCTGCTGCTCGGTGCCAGCAGCCAGGATCAACGTCGCGGAGCGCAGCACTTGATGGTGATCTCGTTAAAATGACGTAAATGTGGAAAGTTCATTTGGGGCTCAGTCCTGGAGAAGACGGATCCCGCCCCTGGTGTTTGCACCGGCGTGTGCAGGGTCCTGCAGCCAAATTCCTTTTGATCTGAAAATCTGTTCTGCTCCCTTGGTGCATTTTTAAAGCACAGCTAATGCATTAAATCTAAGGAATTGCCCTGTCTCCTGTGTGGAGGCAAAACTGGCATTTATTTTATAATGGAATGGCAACTCCAAGCAACAACTCATGTTTTTAAAGTACTTTGCAAGAGCAGGATTGCATGTGTCTGTGCAGCTGGTGTAGAACTGCAGAGGCCAGAGCTGATGCTGTACAGTATGCGTTGCCCTGGAACCAGGGCGGCAGGGAACAAGGGGCCCTAAGGGGGAGACGCAGCCAGGGGCTTGCCCCCACCAAGTGTCCTCACATCCTGCTTTTAGGGAACCTTGTGGGTGCCCAGCACCCCTCAAAATCTGTCTTCCCTGTGTTGAAGGCGTACCGGGCAGAGGATTCCAGGTCATGGGCTGAAATGAGTTACCCCAGCACCCGAGCGCAAGCTAATTCATTGGATCGGGTCTGGATCTGGCCCATGGGTTCACTCTTGCTGTGGAGCGATCTCGGTAGGACGTGCGGGATGAGGTGGAGAAGCTAGTCCCTGGTTGTCGTGTAAACCCTGCTCGCTCCTTCCAGGGGACCCTCGGTGGAGACTGGGCAGCGTTCCTGGCTCCTGGCTGCCTGCTGCCGGTCAAGTGGCCGGAGAGCTGGAGCGGTGGGCTGCCACCAGACCCTGCAGGAACGCTGCCGCTTAGCTGAGGGTGTCCTAGTTAAAAAAAACAACCCTCCCAGTGAGGGAGCCTGAGTCATGATTCTCTCTATCTATCCAGTCCTTCCCTCACCACCCACCATGCAAAATGCCTTGTTTTTAAAAATAAAATGCATGACTATTTTACAGCAGTCTCTCTCTGCTGCTTCTTGTCCCCTTTGGTATGTTAAACCTGGATATAATGCCCAATAACCCTGGTATGTTAAACCTGGATGTAACGCCCAATAACCCACTCCATCTGCCAGATCATCGTATTACAGCAGTTTCCTGATCCAGCAGTGGCTTTGAGGGTGTGAACCTAAATTGCCGTCTTCAGCTGGGACTTGTGATCTGAAAACTTAGTGCAGATTTACTTGCTGTTCTTGGGAGAGCAGCAGTGACCCACTTGTTCTGCAGCTGAAGAGTTCATAGCCAAGGGGTAGTGCTGCGCTGCATCGCAAGGGGCGAGACTGGAAGCAGGACCAGGGTCCCGTCCCGGCACTCTGACCGTCCAACTGGAGCGAAGCGCTGTGCTCTCCTCTTGGCCAGAGATTTCAAACCACGTTGTTTTGTGTGTGGTTTTTTGTTTGGGGTTTTGTTTTTTTTTTTAAGGTCAAGCAATGCTAAATATTATCGTATCATTTGCTTGTAGGTTCCTGCTGGGGGCAAAGACCATCAAAAATAGAAAGCAGGAGCTCGAGCTTGGACCAGCTGAAACTGAGCTTAAGCTGGAAGCCGGCTGGTGAGACGGAGAGCAAAGCTCCCGTTCCCAACCTCAGCGCCAGGTAACCCTCCTCGTCTTTGCCATTTGTTCCCAACGGGCAAAACGGCCACCTGAAATAAGAAAGTGAAAATAAACGTTCCTGTTTTTTTCATGCGAAAAGTTTTAATGGTAACACAGTAGCTTCCATGGGATGGAGTACCGCATGCGTCGGGCGCTGAAAGCTTTGCCGAGACCCGCGTTTCCCACCTGGTGACCCCCACCAGGCTAGCCAGCTGATGTGGTAGTGTTACTCAGTGCAACTCAGTTCTGCCACGTGCACTTCCAGTGTATAAGGTGCCATAATCCAATTAATTTAATCCAATTAATTTAATTAATCCAACTAATTTAATTAATCTACAGGCTACAGATCTAAACAGTGCTACAAACTTAGACAAACTTCCGAAAACGTAATGTTTTAAACCATTGTTTTTCAGTTACAGAAGTACAAAATAAATATCTTGAAGATTAATACAAAACAGAAAATTAATATCTTTCTGTTTATTGACTTCTTTCTTTCCCTAATAGTGTGTTAAATTGAAAAAACCTTTTTAAAAAATGAACTTCACATCATGGAAAAAATACTAAGCATCACTGAATTTGTACAAGTGTCTCTAAACAATAAACTAAACGTACGTATTTTATTCCTCCTACCCATCACCAAATAAGAGATTATATATCCTACTGTTTCTAAACATATACATGTAAAAATAGTAATTTCTGTTTTCTCATTTATAGTAACATTGCTGTAACATTTCATTATGTTTCCTGGGCTCAGTGCAGAAAGAAGACAACAAAATTGCCTGGTGGGTTATGTAGGGGATCAAGGTAAATTACCTTTTGCTGATCCCTACTGCCTTTCAAATTTATTTCAGTTGGAACTTTGGTATAAATAGATCTTTTTTTCCACTTCTATTACACGTATTGGCTTCACCAGCCTGACCAGCATTAGGTGTCTCGTGTGCCAGCCCACAGAGCGGTTTCTGATCTGTTCGCAACTTTCCATTTGAAACAGGTACGAAGCAATCCGCTTGCGCAAGCTCCCACTGACCTCACTGGTAAGTCCCCGTTGCTTCACCTGGATGGTTTTGGGTTCTAAACACTGATTTTATGAGTATTTTGAAATGTCACTGTTTAAATGGGGGAGATACTAAGACTTAAGGCAAAAAAACTTGAAAAACTATAGCTATTAGTACACTTAAAACTTGTAGTTGCACAAATGAATGGCAGTAACTACTGGGCAATGAATAAACCTGCTAAAATAATGATAAATGTACACATGAACTTACACACTCCTCGGCTGCTTGGTGTGTCCCGTGGGGCCAAAGTTTGCATTCCTCTTTCCCGGTGCTAGGCACGGAGGAGGGATGGGCGATGGGCCACCCTCCTGCCGCTCCCGGGCTGTGCTGCGGCCGGGGCTTGGGGGGTCCGCGGCCGCAAAGCTGGAAGAGCTGCAGGGCATGCGAGCTCTTCAGTAAAGGCTGCTTATTCTCAGATTTCTTTTTTTTTCCTCAAGCTAATATCTTGGATTTTCTGGATCTAGAGGAGATGCTTGGTGTTTTAACAGTTCTTGTTTTGCTTTAGTGGCTTATGAAAAATTAAACGGGATGATGTCAGGAAATAAAATGCTTGGAAATAAGTGTTCATTAAAACACCTGGTGACTAAGAATGTATTCTGGATTAGAAGTCTGAATGCACTACAACCTTAAAGATGTTTTTCTAATGTTAGTTTTAGAAAATGGACCATTACCAGAGGGAGAACAGGGTTGTTGGGAGAGTGAAAGTAAATAGCCAGTGTCCCGCACACTGTGGTCTTTCACTAGCTTATCAGAATTGGGATACTTCCCCCCGCCCCTAAAGCCCAGGTTCTTCGAATCATGGCCACGTTAAAAACAAACAAACAAAAAACACAAAGAAAAAAATTCCCTTGACTTCCATGTAAAAAAAGGACCCCTCGTGGCTGTAGGAAAAAACTCTTGAGAACAACTGTCAAAGGCTCAGTGACTGGAAGACAACTAGAAATCGCAGCCAGGCGGGGTCTCTCGTGGTTCCTGAGCTACCCCCAGCACTCCTCGTCTTTGTGGTGCCTGGAGCTGCCCGTGCCTGATCCAGCCTGCGAAGCCTCCAGCCTGGCCATCCCCTGCTGTGGGCGACGCAGTGTCTGGCGGCACCCGACCGGACACGATCCTGACCGCTTTGCGCGACTGCAGCGTCCTCTTGTACGACTCGTGTTCTTCGGCCAAGGGATCACTGGATCCTCTTTATCACAGAGCAGAGACTGATCTCGGGGGACTTGCTATGGACCCCGGCCTGGCTACGGTTCTCAGGCTCCTAGGAGAGCAGTCTGCCAGCCATGCAGTGGTCAGATTCCATCTGAAATAGCCTTGCAGAATTCCCTCCTGAGACTGAACATCATCGCTTTGACCTTCCTTGTGGCAAGCGGTGGGAGAGTCCCCTCTGGGCCCAGCGCTTCAGATCTCGGATGGACTGGGATGGGGGGCTCCTTTGCATCCCCCTTTGTGTCTGAGACGAGTTGCTTCTGGCTGGGGCAGGGAGGCATCCTCCGAGTGAAGGATGTGGAGAGAATTAGTTAATGTTATGTTTTCTTACCTCTGCTGCCTCTGCTCGTAATTTATCAGGAAACATGGCTGCGGTTCAAGCTCGGGGGGTAGGTTACTTACTGAAGCACTCCAAGGTTTCTGCCATGCTAGGCAGGCAATTAAAGCTGAGCTGATGAATGATCTGATTCAGGCTCCAATTCATTAACTAATCATAAGAAACGAGCAGATAGAAAATAAGCCCCGTTCAAGAACTTGCGAGAGGTACATTAATGGTCCCTCTGTCCCCGTGTGCTGCTTTATGCACTTCTCCAGAGCTCCTTCCCTGCGCTCTGTTGACAGATGCAATGCTCCGGGTGGTCAGAGCCCAGATCAGCCTGTCTGCGCCTTCAGCCAGGTAGGCAGAGAACAATATATTTTCATTATAGAAATGCATTACGCTGCAGTACACCTGCAATTGTATTTTGCTTTTCCTAATGTGGCTTTCTTTGCACTCTGTGCTTCATGTGATAGTTTGCAGTAAAAGAGGACTGCAGAGTTGGTGGTTCAGCAGGGCCAGGGCTCACACCAGCCTCTCCATACCGTTGAGGGAGCTGCAGAGGGGAGACTTCCCTGGGGGGAAAGGGGTGGCCTTCCCCTGTGGGCCCTCCTGGCCAACGTGGGAATGACAAAACAGGGTCCCAATGCTGACGTCTAACCTCTCTTCTCTTGGGAAATGGGCAGAAGAGAGTCTGGAGGGTGGGAAGACAGGAGGGAAGTTAATTATATATATATAAAAAACCGACAGAAACCCTTGAAGAGCTCACCCACCTCCATGTAAAGCTACCACCCTCCTGCCAACATGTGATGCCTCCCTTTCAATTGCTACCCAGTTTAAAAAAAAAATAAAAAATTGGATGACAGCAGCCAGAGACGGACAGGGGTTTGGAGCAGATCTTCATGGAGGATGCAGTGTGCTTCAGGTCAGCAGCCCAAAGCTGAAACAAAAATGCAAAGTTTGCTCATGCTCCAAGAACACAGTGTGGCGATTCTGCTTGCGGAGTGAAGGTGGTTGGAGTAACTGTTCCAGAACAGTTTTTACTCTGGTGCACTTAGGGAATTGCTCCCTGACAGACCCAACTGATGTCTTTCCCAGCACGATCGGCTTCTCTGTGTAGACAAGGGCCACTTGTTGGGCACTGCCTCGCTTGGGGCTCGTGACAAAGCTCCAGGTGAGCACCAGGAGGTTCTGCTTTAGCCTAGGCTTTTGGAAGAAAAAGGTCTGAGTTCTCCCTCTTCCTTGGGATGTTCCTTGGTGGAATAATGCAGTCCAGGTGCTTCCTCCTAGGTGTTGCCAGGGGGAGGAGCGGAGAAGGTGAGGAGGACTTGGCAATTTTGCTCAGTGGGCTACAGCATGAAACCAGTGAGCAGGTACGTCTATGGGAACAAGATGCTTATTAGAGCTGTTGCTTTAAAATATATCTTGTTTTCAGTTCTCCCTACATATTTTGAATATATTTAGGGCACTTATCACCATAGCATCAAAGCACTGAAATATCCTGTGCAAGAAACTGAGATCTGTCCCAAAATAGCTGCCTGCTCTTTTACCAAAGCACCAATTTCACTGTCGGTGCTACCTTTCCCTGCCACTGCCTGTGACCGTGCGTGTATGTGCGCGAGTGTCAGAGCTTTCTCTGTCCCCGTCAGCCCAGTGCTGTCGCTTGTGGTCATAATGCAGCGGGTTAAAGGACAAGTCCGGGAGAGATTTGTGGTGCTTTTTGGTGTGTTTGTCTTGAGACTTCGGTATTGTGTAACGGGCTGAACGGTTTTGCAGGCTTCCCTGGGTGCATGGGTGCTGTGAAACCTTATTGCTGTTTATCTTGACATGAGAGAATAGGAGGGTGGTTTCTTTCTGTGAAAGGCAATGTTCTGAACTGATACTGTGAGCGGTATCTGGCTGCTGTGATCCCAGATGTGCAGAAAGACTTTATGGCTTGTTAAGTCTTAAGGCATGCTGAGCACCTTTGGCTTTTCCTGATGCTCTTGGTGTCCCCTGAAGCTTAGCGCATCTGATAAATTGGGCCAAAGGAGGTGCTGTCTTTCCTTGTATCTGGGCTTTGGTGGCAGGACTGAGGCATGAGAAATGGAGCTGCAGTCCCTTCTGCCTGTTGCTCTCTGAGCTTTTCATTCTGCAGTCCCAAACTGAGCATCAAATTCTTTCTTGCTGCCTGGCCTTGCATGCCTGCCTCTCAGGGGGAAAACCTGCTCCGCTTGTAGATTAAATTTACAAGGTGACTTACTTCAATGTACATCTGTCTGAAGCCCCCAGTGAGTTATGGTTCGTTGTTTTCTTTTTGCCCCTCATTTTCAAATGCCTCTCTGCATGCAGATTGCACTGAGCTCCCTCCTGAGCGTCAGCAGTTATTGATGTGCTCCCCGGTCGCAAGGAATCCTCCTTCTGAGCTCCTGATGAAGCAGGCACCGGGGTCTTGCAGGGCAGGGTTAATTGCCGATAACAAGGGAGGATCTACGATCAGAGCCACCGCAGAGTCCCTGGCTCATCATCTTGTTCCTGGCTCTCCGGGGACACCGAGCTCTGAGCTCTGCTGGAGCCGGGGGGCTCGCGGCTGCCTCTCGCTGTAGGACGTAAAACCTCGGGATCGGCACCGGCCGCGGTGCGTGCCCAGAGACTGGCCTGTCCCCTTCCCCAGGGCACAGCCCAGCCTGCTCCCAGCCACGCTGCCCTGCTCAGCAAACACTATGACCAGGGCAGTCCCATTGGACCGTGGCTCTGTTATATTGGCATGAGATGAGCACACTGGTTTTTTGGGGGGCAGCAAAACACAGAAGTTCCCCTTCCTTCCCTATGCATGCTGTCCCTTGCCAAGTATTCAACTGGGCGTCGTGTTTCCTACTGCTCCTTCTTTGCCAGCGTTTCCATCTGCATAATTAATTCCTGTGTAGCTCCAGCCACCCATGCCGCTGTCTTCCGTGAGTCTCTTGGGAGGTCAGCTGTTGAAATGCATTAGATGCTTCGTCAGCGCATTACAGATCAGGTCATACCAAGCTGCCTATCCTCTCATTAATGTGCAGTAAGTGATCACATCTGGAGCCAGGCATGAGCAGGCAGCCCCTCCTTCTGCTCCAAACCAACACTATAAATTACTGCCCGAGCTGGTCCTGGACATACCTAATGCAATTCTATTTATTTCTGAATGTGCCTGGGAGAAGTGGAGGTGCTCTTGGTTACGGAGCCAGCTTATGAGGTTTTCTGGTTTAGTTTTGAAGGGATGAGAGGAGTCTTCGGCAAAGAACCAGCATGCCTTCTCTGAGATGTTCAACTGTCTTTGAGGTGGCATTGCCGAGATACACATTCACCCTCTTATTTGCAGCTTGCACCACCTTTTATACCTGGGCAAACTGCACATTTTCAGTTTGTCAGGATTTTTCCACAGGAACTTAAATAGAGCATTGGGTGAATAACTTATCTGTGCCATTGGTGGTTTTTGTGCTACTGAAAATCCCTGCAAGCAGATGACAGCTTCCTGCTCCACAAACAGAAAGTCTCAAAAAGTAAAAGAACAGGGGCTGTAGACTAGTAAATGACTTTATCTGTTCCCTTTTCTTAGTTCCAGAAGAAAATATCCTTCTCTGAGGCTGTGCCAGTGCCTCAGAGAGTTTCCATTGACCAGTGGAGTTAATTTCACGAGTTTAGTAAGCAATTAACCAAGGATGTGATTTTTACAGTAGTTTTGGATGAAGCACAGCTACTGCTGTTAGGAGATCTAGCGGTCAGCGGTTGTGGCAGGATGGGAATTGCTGGTCTATAAACTGGCAATAAAAACAAAGTATGAAAACCAAAAGCTGTTGTGCATGGTTTTGCTGCAGAGCAGTCCCAGGTGACGAGCTGGGCACAGCTCTCTGACTCTGTCTGCTTTTCCATGGATTCACAGGAGGATGCTTGAAGTGGGGTCAACTGAAAACTGGAGCTGGTGCTGCCATGGCAGAGAGGTGATCTGTGGTACAGTGAATGCTGAATACTGCTTTCTATTGCGTAGAAAATGCTTCATGCACCTTAATGTAGACTTAAACCCATAAATGCCACTTAGGATATTTACAAAAGCAATATCTGAATGGGTGGGCGGTGGGAAGGAGTTGGAGTGAGCTCAGAGACTGCTAGGAGGTAGCTGACAGGTAATTAGAGGAAACCAAGCAATGAGGAGAAGCAAGACTCAATACTCCTGTCTGCAGAGTCTAAGTGACTGCAGTCTCTTTCCTGTCCAAATCACCTTTTAAACTGTAGTCTGTGTTAAAACTCCTGGACTAAAACCAAACAGAAAAGCAAGCAAGCAACCAACCTAACAAAAAAAAATCTGACTTGACCCCCCCTCAAAAGGCAACACGATCCGTCAGCTAGGAGCTGACTGATTTTGATTTATGGTTTCTTTATCCTGCAGAAGCAGGAAGGTAATGAACCAGTGTTTTGATCTCTGTGGGCTTTCTGCAGCAGTGAGGAGATCAAACCAAGCTTAACTATTTCCGATACCTGCACGCTTTCTTCCCCCTCCCGCTCCTTCTCTGGTACCTTACAGACAGCGTTACATGACACCAAAGAACATCGGTTTTGTGGGTGCCACAAACATTGTTCACATCTCGCAGCAGCCCTGGAGCAGGGTGTCCGGCCGTGCTCAGCACAGCAGGAGCCAGGACAGGACTCTCCCATGCCGGGATAGATGCTGTCCTGTCCCGTCCTGCTCCCTTGGGATCTCCCCCAGTTCTCTGCAAGCCTCAGACTTGCAGGTCCTGAGGGCAGTGGAGGTGTGGGGACGTGGGGAGTACCTGCCCCTCGCCACGGGAGGGGGAGCGGTGGAGGCGGCAGGCTGGTGCGGGGTGCGGGGTGCTCGCCCCTCGCAGGAGGGAGGAGAGGAGCAGGTGCGTGAAGGAAAGCAAGCAGAGGAGTTACCCTGTCAGTTTGCAGAAATGCTGCTGTAGTTCTTCTTGACAGGGAAGGTCAGCTGCCCGGAGAGGTCAAGCGACAGCGCCTTCGGGTGCAGCGCCCGTCGCTGGTGCAGGGGGCTGGAGCTGGTCCTGGGCGAGTAGAGCACTGCCAGCTCAGGGCCCGGCAGGCTGGCTTCTGGCAGGAGAGCCTCTGCCGCGGCTGCCGGCTCTGTCCTGCTGCGTGGCAGGCTCGGGGAGGGCTGCAGGCTGTGCCGCTTGGGCGGCGGGGGGCTGTGGTTCTGGAACCTCACCGTCTTCACTTGCTGCAACGAGAAGGGGACAAGAGTCACGGTGGGAAGAGCAGCCACCGCCCTCCTGGCTGGGATCTGCGCTGGATAACCGAGGGGGCGAGCTGAGGGGGCAGCTGGCTGCTTCCTGGGGGCAGAGGATGCCTGTGGAGCAGCCCAGTGTGATGCGTGGCTTCTAGCAGGTGGAAGAGTGCCCCAGGGACCGGCACAGCGTGGTGCAGCAGTGCCACCAGCTATCACAGAGCCCTAGGAGAGTCGGTCCAGAGAGCCATCACCTGAGTTAGTGGGAGAGAGTGGAGGGGAAGAGCAGGTGGCAGCACGATACGAGGAGGGAGGGTGGCCTGTCCTGCCACGCCACGGAGGGCCCACGGTTTCTCTCCAGCTGATGATATTCCTCCTGGGAGCTGCAAGGTCAGTTGGGCTTTCAGGGACTCATGGCACTCTTTGGGTGCCACAGGAAGGGAAAGTCATTATTGGGACAATTTGCAGAATGATTCTATCTTTATAAAATTTCCCTCTGGCTGCCAGAGGGGAAAGAAATTTCCTTTCCAAATGGCTCAGCCAAAGCAACGTGGGGGAGATGGGGGAAGCTCTGCAGAGACCAGCCTGACGTGTGGTCTAACACCCAGGTCTGCAGCGTTTGCTCGTTCTCTCCCAAACTCTCAGGCACCTCGGTGGGATTCCTGCCTGATTTAAGACTTTAGAAAAGTCTCAAGCTTTGATCGTGACTGAACATTGGTGTACACTGAAAGAGTCCCTGCAGCATCTTGCCTTTCTAAAGGGCTTAACCTGAACAGCAGAGTCAGGTACCAATCCTGGTGACTTCTATCAGAAGAAAACCTGACGAGGACAGATTGAAGCCTTCAAGGGATTTGGCCCCAGCCAGCATTGGGCTGACACTGAATGCCAGTTCCAGTCGGGCTGGGGGGACCCTCTGAAGCGGCAGGGAATGCTGGCCGTACCTTTTCGGCGCTGTTGCGGGAGGTGTCTGGTTTCACTAGGATGGATGGCGGGGCTGACGCAGGTGGCTTTGGAGCGGCCTCGCTCTTTGCTGGAGGGTCTTTGGCATCCAGGATCACCGAGCTGCACACAGAGGGAGTTCTGCTTTCCCCTCCTCTGACCACAAGCGCCGGTGAAGCATCGTGGGAGACGTTTGGCCTCGTTCCTGCCTCGGCAATGCCAGCTGCAGGAGGGATGCTGTGTGCCTGAGGGCCGGCGTGCTGATAAAGCTGAAACTGCTGAGGTCGCACCGCAGCCATGGGAGGACGCCTGAGGGAGCCGGCAATCTGCATGGGGGTCCCTGCCTGCCCCGGCCTCTGCAGGGATCCGTCTGGGGAGCAAGAACAGTTGGAAGGAGGTAAGTCAGCAGGAATCCGAAATGGTACAGACAAAGCAAAGAGGCAGAAGCGAGCAGTGGTTACAGCCCTGTGCTAACAGCCCTGTTTGCAGGGATGCTGTGGGGCTGTAGCTCCCAGGGATCTCCATGCACCAGGGCTGGCGTGCAGCAGTGCCGTCTGCCTCCATAGCCTCGTCTGGGCAGGCAGCCGCTCTGCTGCACGCTGGCAAGGCCAACAAACCAAAATTCTCAGTCCCCCTGTGTTTGCACAACAGCTCATGCCACAGAAATTTTTTTGTCTTGGATAAGACCGATCTGGTTTCTGAGAGCTTGCCCTGCTTTCTCCTGGACTGCAGATACTCTTGGTGCAAGTGCTTGGTGCGTTAACCCTGAACACCAGGTTGCACAGCCTTGGCATGGCTTGGTTGGATTTTCCTGCCCAGCTCCCGAGGCGAGGAGTCGCAGCGGTGCTGCTGCGTGGGCAAAGTGCCGCGGTGGGCGGGTAGGGCCAGACACGGCCCCACCGGGAAGGGGTGAGGGGGGGCAACTGTGTTGGGTGACGCAGGGCATCTGCCACCAGCACATGGGGCTGGGGAGCAGAAATTGCCCCCCTGAGCAGAAACCTCCCCTNCTCTGCCAGCCTCACGGCAGGTGCTCCCGAAGGCTCCCTCTCCCCGCCTGCCGTCCCTGGGAGGGGTATTTCCTACAGCCCCGGGGCATGTGCAAGTGAGAAGCATGTATTGGATCTTTGCGGTGGAGGAGAAGAAAAATAGAGCTGATAGGGAGGTTTTTTCCCCTCTAGCTCTCTGCTACATCAAGGCTTTTGACTTCACAATTTCACTGGGTAACTCCTGCTGCTTCTTTCTTGTGAAGTATACTTTCTCACCTTCAGGCTATTCATGATTTTATGCATCTTGGATATTTCCAAGCTGAAATTTTTTTCTCCTGAAATAGAAGTTATTCTATTCTCTTGATCATCCTCCTGCATACTTTTCCTGATTTTACTGTATTCTTTTTGAGTTACCAGAAATCCATGAAGTGTTAAGGATATGAGTTCACTAGAACTCCCCCTATGGCACAGCTGAGTTTTACTCTCTTGTGCTGAGTTCCTTTCTTAATAATTCCTAATAATTTAAAAACAGGTTAATTTAGAGTATTGCTGCTGAGCATGGAGTTGGAGCTCTCAAAGAGAGCTTTGTCTGTGACAATTCCAAAACCTCTCTCCAGAGTGGCAAAAGCTAATTTAGGGCCCAAGGTTGTGTGTGTATAATTAGGGACTATTTCTCCCTGCCTCTGTGTAGTCTCGTTTCAGCTACCATTTTAGTGTCTCTTTGCTGGGTGTTATGGATTTCAAAGGCTGGATTTGCTGATTTACGTTTTCCAAGATCACTGCAGAAGTCCCCTTCAGCAACTGATAATCTTGTCTTGGTACAGTTCATGTTTATCTTGCTGGAGTTTGTACTTAATTTTCTGTGTTTGCCACATAAGGATACTTTTATGTCCAATGGCCTCCCTTACTCTACTGTTTAATCGTTTTTGGTTAACCAATGCATTCTGAGCCACGTTCCCGTGCCTGTTGAGCACATGGCCATCAGCTGCTCCCCCAGAAGTGAGCCGTGCCGCGTTCTGGCGCGGTGCCGCTCGGTACAGGTGAGCCAGCTGGCATTGCCCCCAGCCCTGCGTTTCCTCCTTTGCAGGGGATGAACCCCCTGGGCATTTCGCCCCCCTCCCCTGCCAGCACGGAGGGTTACTCCAAAGAGGTTGGGGATGCCTGCCCACCCCAGCTTGCCCGTGGGTGAGAAGAAATGCTGGGAGTGCCCCGGGGAATGGCCGGTCTCTGCTCTTGTCATGCTCAGCCTGACGTAGGAGCCCGGCCCTGGTAGGGACTGCTCGGGAGAGCTGCCATTCTGGCAATGTGCATTTCTTTTTTTTTACAGCTCCGGTGCTACTTGCAGGCAGCCAGTGGTCTGGGGGATGTGTCTGGCTTCATCCTCCCAGAGACCCCCCCCCCTTAAGCACTTACTCTTCCTTGTGCTGCCGCGTCCGCGCCGCAGCGATGCCTGACCCGAGGCTGCCGCGGCCACGCTCCTCCCAGGTGAGGTGATGGGCACGGGCAGCAGCGCTGGTTTCAAAGGTCTGCTTTGTCTTGGGCCATTTTCTGAGATGCTCCCTTGAGAGGAGAGCGAGGAGGTTGATAGCGTCCATGAGGCATACAGGGAAGGCATCTTTGAGTCGGAGAGATTAGATTTCCTGTTTGAAAAGGAAAAGGAAATAAGCTCAGACTAGGGGTTTTGTAAGGAAAGCAGGAGTTTGCCCAACAGGGAACTCAATGGTTTTAATGTGCCCACACTGCTCCCAAGTCAGGGCTTTGGTGGGAAACAGTACAGGTGGGCCACGATGAAGTCCTTTTGCTAACTCCTTAAAGGAAGGAAAAACCATTCCTCTGATTCTTCTTTACCTTTTCGTCAGGGTGGAGAAATGATTTATGGTTTAATAACTGAGCAGTGATTCATCAAATAACTCGGGCATCAATTTATTATGAAGAAATTTCCTAAGAAGGATAGAATAGCAGCTCCAAAACCAGTGCTTATTGTTGAAGCACTTTCTGAGGCTATTTAGGGTGACTGGGCTATGCTCTCAGTTATTTGTTTGCTTTGTTTATCAGTGAGGTGAGGCCACGGTGTTATCAGAGGCTATACGGTGAAAAAATGAGCTGGAGAGATGAAGACTAATCACCAGCACTCTTGAATGCAGGGATGGTGCAGGGGGACAATGCTGGGATTACAGAAGCACTGGGGCCTCCAGTCTGAACGAGCGGTTTGACAGAATAAAATGTAAACAGGGAAAGAGAAGCAATGTGGGGCAGAAACCAAATGGCGGCGGGAGTATCTGGGAGTGTAAGGTGCATTTTTGATGTGTTGCTAGAAGGCTCTTGGGAGGCAACAGCTGAGACGCCCCTGATCTCCTGCCGGTGCAGTCCTTTAACCCTGTGCAGCAGCACGTCCCCATCCCCACTCCTGCAGGACCATCGCAGCGAGTTTCCAGCCACAGAAACCCTGCTCCAAATAACAAAATCACAGTCCTGGGAGAGATGTCCTGACTTATCCCCACTTTTATTTGCAGAAGCAGAGCACTACATTTCTAAGCTGTTCTTCACTTCTCTGCCTAACCTGAATGTATCTCAGGGGAACTAAGGGCACAGGCAGTTTTTTTTTTTTTCCCCTCTCCTAAATTGTATATTTTAATTATTGCTCTTTCTAATGCATATTTGTTTAGTTAGAGCAATGGCATCTAGTGTTTAAATGCCTGCTCTAAAGACAGTATTTTGACTCTAAAAGAGCCTTCAGCTTGTGGTTTCTTTTCTGTTGGGGGGGGGGAAGACCGGAGTCATCCAAAAGGAATAAAGGCAAGTCCGAGCACAGACATGCTGCCATTCATCCTGGCTCCCAGACTAACTCATCAAAATGTGCCGGCTGGGTCACCTACAGGTCTCTGCCAAAGCTCCCAGACTGAATGAAACAGTCATGGGAGAAGCTGCTGATGTCTCTGTTTAAACAAGTGTTCAAAGGCTGATGTTGTGCTGTTCGCTCATCCGCACCGTGTGCCCCCTCCACTCCCTGACTTCTCCCTGCCGCCACACCTGGCTGTTGGAGGGAGATGCGATTCCCGCGCGGTGCATGCAGCCGAGTCGGTACACCGAGAAATAAGGGCGA
Organism: Scopus umbretta; assembly: GCA_013400535.1. Classification (NCBI taxonomy): domain Eukaryota; kingdom Metazoa; phylum Chordata; class Aves; order Pelecaniformes; family Scopidae; genus Scopus; species Scopus umbretta. The sequence continues at coordinate 44,803 of VZTL01044583.1, read as the reverse complement.
GAGCTGCCAGGTGTCATCCCACCTGGGTGAGGAATCCCTGGCCCTTGTAAGTACTGCAGGAATCCCCTGCAGTGATTTCTCTGTGGGAATGAGAAGATCCCAAACCCTATGTGTTACCTGCTCCCCTCTCCGCGCGTTTTTGTTTCATGTAAGAAAAACCAGACCTGAAGAGCGGAGCGACGTAGTTGCTGGGGAAGATCCCCACTCTCCCCGTGACGAGGGACATGCCCCGCAGCCAGCCGTCATGGTCTTTCCCAAAGACACGGACCCCTTCTCCCTTCTGCAGCTCCAGCTCGTCCGGTCCATGAGCCATGTAGGAATGGAGAGCCACGCACCTGGGGAGAGAGCGGGGCTGAGGAGGAGGAAGGCAGCCTGTGGAGCAGTAACTGCCCCCGGGCAGGGTGGCTGGAGCCCATCCTGAAGCTCCTGGGTTTAACTGTGCTGAAGAACTGATGCTGCTGGCTTTGGGTGAGTGCCGGCTGTTTGCCTGAAGCCTCTTCGACCAGCGCTCGCATCAAATATTTGGATGCTGCAGTTATTGTGGTGAGAACTTGCAGGGAAGAAACTGCCCGTAACTTCAGGCCAAAGGGGGATATGAATAAAAGAAGAGCCAACAGGAATGGTGAACAAAGCAGATCCTGTCAATGGTTTCTGTCCCAGAAGTGCCAGCCAAGGGCGACAAGTGTTAGGGGGAAAGCTGCTGTTCTCCACCTCCCACAGTGCGTGCTCCATTGAAATAACTGGTTAAGGGCTAATGTGTACCTGTCCTACGGCAAAGCAGCACGAGAGTGCAGGTATGACGCTCTGTCCGAGCGATAGCACCAAGAATACAGTCTGCCTTTGAAGTTTGTGGCGAGCCAGACATCGTGCATCTGCTTGCCTTGAGCATCGTCTGGAGATGTTTGGAGGCACGGGGAGGAGCACTGCTCATACAGCAACATGCGTGTTAACCCCATCTTCTTCCCTTTCCTCATTCTTCTGTGACTGGACCCCTGCAGAGACTAATGCTGGGACTTCAGTTGCTGCCTTTGAGAATAAAGTGGACAAAGGAGGAGGTACATGGCTCTGCTCTGGGCTAGCGAGGAAACCGGACTAGAATGAATTTGAGATCCCCTCTAGACCTCTTTGTTGTGATTCTGGGACTGCAACTAGGTGTTGAAACTTTGTTCTCCAAAGTGAACCACACAGCAAAACAAGAGCAAAGGAAAATGGCGTATTTTTCAAAACTTGCCCCTATTTGTTCTTCAAAGAACTTTAATTTGTCTCCAGTGTAGCACATTTAATTGCATTGTTTTTTTTTTTCAAGGGGAATGTGATCTGCTCCCAGATATTAATGAGTTACAGACCAATACAGCAATTATCAGATATTATTTAAAAAATAGAAACAACAGACTAGTTGTCTAGATAATCAAGGACTATCCCATAACTTTTAAAAAGGTTTCTCCTTGTTGTTCAGAACAATCACTTGAAAGTTTGACTTGAAATGCTTGTCTTCATAAAGTGACTTCTCCTGGCACAGACCAGGCCAGGTTCAGTGTAAGGGTGTTCCAATCCTGCAGTGGTTTATCACTTTATACAGGATTTGTCCTGAAGGGCAGGACTTGCAGATGCTGGTTTGATACTGATGTTGAAAAAGGAGCTGTGCAAAACAGGCAGCTGATTGAACGCTTTAATACAATCCTCATTCTGCAATTTTTTTTAAGGTCTTAGGAGTTTTCTTGCACTTAGGATTAAGCATGTGCAACAGTCTTGGATGACCTGTGCTAATGCATGAAAGTAGCAAACGCCATGAGCGTAGTACAGATTTACAGATACTGCTCATGTGTGCTGGTGTCGCCACAGGTCTGGCTCGATACTGTGGAGGTGCTAATTACCATGTAGAGAGCTTGTTGCTATTTTGTTGTTATTGGGTAGCTTACTACAGTGCCAGGCTGATGAATCTTATCTAGAGGAAAACAAATCATCCCAATATATTATCTGCAAATTTTAACTCTGGGAAAGTTCTAAAAGATTGGATCATTCAAAACACCAGTGACCATCACTGTCTTAAATAACTAGAGGCGCTTAAGGAGTAATTAGTTTCTTCATATTTAAAAATTTAAAATGTACTGTTGACAAATAAGCAGAACTATATATATATATGAATAGTTAAGTGAGGTGATAAGGTGCAAGGATGTTTCATCTGCTGGGAATACAATTAAAAAAGATGAGCGCAGTAATTTGGATGAAGGAATGATCAGAATCTATCTCAAATGTTTCCAGTAGTATACCCACATTCTTCTATATGCCTTGATTTTCCTAAATTTAATCTTTGAGTTCAACTGTGGTAAGTGTCTGTGACCCCCCCGCTTAGACCAGCCAAGTACATTCCTACGTGGATCTGCATTTGGATCCAAACACACGGCAGCTGTGCTCTGGTCTGCCTTTACTCCCGGCTCACAAGAACCGTCAGCTGGAAAAGCCTCAGGTGAAGGTACAGCAAATTACACGACCCCCCCCAAATGTATTTCAGTTTCCTTACGTACATATAAGCCGATATGTGGTGCTGCAGATGGGGAAGAGTGACAATGGCTGCAGAGTGCCCCAGTGATCCTGGCGCAGGGTAGTAAGATGCACTGACCTACAGGGAGAAAGAAAACAATAAATTAATCTGAATCTAGACTTCTTTTAGCCACTGGAGGAGCAGTTAAAACATTTGACAGGCTTCACCCACCCTTCAAAAAAAATCCCAAAGAAGTTTCAGGACAAAGATGTTGGAGCATTTAACAAAAAAAAAAGATGGCTGGGCATTAGGAGGAAGACTCACTGTCCTTGCACTTCAGCACCGAGATGTTCTCCAGGGTATGGCTTGGTCGGACCGATGGTGCTTATCCTGTCCTGTAATTAAGGAACTTGTTGGGACAGCTAACCTGGTGTGTGAGGAGGTGGTCAGAACAATGATGAAGCTGGAGAAACGTAAACTAACAGCCACGACTTCCAAGTGTTAAGTATGAGCCCTACAGCTGTAATTGTTGCTAATCTCATATATGTGCCATCCACTTGAGTGGGGAAACACTCCTTTGCCTCTCTCCTTCTGCTCAGCGTTTTCTCACTCCTTTTCACTTGGCTCTGAACAAGGCGAGTACCTTTGATTCATTCACTGTCTCTGGTGCCTGCGTCGGGAAGGAAAAGGAATTTGGGAAACAGCATTTCAAGCCCAGACTTCACTAACCAGGAGGAGACCGTCGCGTCTGCTAGGTGAGGACTGGTGTAATCATTGCTGTTTCACTCGTTATTTACTTAGCTCCAGCTGGGAGTGTTGGCATTGTCTAAACCCTAAATAATACAGTCCTTGCACCAGTGATCTTTTAATAACTATTATTAAAGCTATTTACCACGTCTGTGGCGTCCCGAGGAGCTCCACGGATCTGTGCGTACACTCGGCGCAGACCATGCCGGGTAAGGGGAGTAGCTGTCTGCGGCCCCACGGGCAGAGTCGCTTCGCTCGGGTTTGTGTTTGGTTTGGGGTGGCCCTTTCGCCACCGTCACTTTGCATCTACGGAGAGGTACCAGCCACCATAATGCTCCCTCTGTCCTCTCGCAGGGGGTCTTTCATGTTCCAGGGAGAAACCTCAGCCCCGTTTTTGCTCTCAAGGTAATCGTGTGCCTTGAACACGCCGTGCCAGACCTGCTGCAGCAGTGGGTGAGCACCCGACCCTGCTGCCGCCCGCCGAAGGTGAGAAGATGACTCCTTGGACCTCCCTGTTGTCCCGGTGAGGATGCAGGCAGTGTGTTGGGCTGTTCCTGTTCCCTGGTCCCTCCACATCTCACAGGTCGAGTGACATCCACCGGCTTAGGGGGTTTCTGAGGCGAGCATCCTCTGCTCGGTGCCCCACTGAGCGTCTGGCCGTTACCCCCCGACCCCAGAAACGGCCGGCGGGTTGTTTCTGTTCTTCTGAGTTTGGTTTTGGTTATGTGTCCTTTGTGCTCGCTGGGCTCTGGCGTGGCCCCACCACGGGCGCTGACTCCACCTCGCTTGGCACCGATCTCTGCAGAGGCTTCACCTCCGTGAGGTGCCTGTGAGGAGATGGGGCTTTTTTTTAAAGGGTGAAGGCCATCCCGTAGAAAAAGCAGAAGAAATTTCTACAAATGCCAGCTTATCAAGTGAGAGCAGTCCTGCTCACGTGCCTTGCAGATGGAGAAGTAAATAGGATGACCTGTCTAAGGCTGATGAACTCTGCACCTCCATCCCCAGTGTACTCCGCAGGCTGGAGGGAGATTCCAGGTGCCAAGAACAAGCTATGGAGATGTTTCATTTGGCTGCTGGTGCAAAGTGGTTAGCATTTCATAGCTGGCTGATTGAATGAGTAGTAAAAAATTGGTGCTAGAGCTATTAGATATGGGAAATGTTAATCCTTTTCCAAAAACGTCTGAAGAACATGCAGATAAAACCCCCTAAAGTGTATTGGCCAGCTATAGAAGATACTTCCACTGAGAAATGCTACTGAAATACTTGGTGGAGGCATAGGTCTAAGAGTGTCCTCTGCTCTTTTGCTGTCTGTTGGGCCGCATCTCCTGGACCATGTATTGGTGTCTTCCCCCTCGGTCAGGAGACTTGCAATGCGGGAGGGTTATCTGATCAGGGAATTCCTGCCATACCAGAAAAGGAAGGTGCTGGGCTAGATCTTGCTGGGAGCTGTGTGACAGCATGCTTTAAAGGAAATATTTTCCTTGCTGGCTGCAAACTTCTGTAGCAATAAGGGTGCAAGGTCTTCCAATGAAAACTGAGAATTTTCTAAGGAAGGTAGACCCTTCCCTTCCACGTGAAAGCCCAGCTATCTTTCAAATGGCAAAAGCAAAACAACTTAAGATGAACTTTTTTGACCAGTCCTAGCTGGCTGTCTTGTTTCATGCCCAGCAGCGAGGCAGAGGATTAGGTGGAACAAGGACATCAGCTCTCTCCTCCAGAGGTGGTCCCTCGTGGCGGGGGGCTGAAGCCATGGCAATAATACCCTGTGCTTCTGTATCGCCTTGCTTTGGAGGCTCTCCAAGGGCTTTGCAAGCATTAGGAGATTAGCGAGGTCTCTCCAGCCCTGCGGAGGCAGGGAGGGTTTGTTATCTCAGCTTCACAGGCGTGAGGGCCGCACGGCTCTGGGGGCTGGGACGGTGTCCTCGGGGGTATCTATCTGCCACCGCCAGCAACGTTTGCTTCCGAAAGTGGTGAGAGCAAGCGGTGCTGCTGAGCCCAGCCCAGGAAGGTCCCAGTTACCGAACCTGCTGATCTGTGCCAGCTGTGCGCGCTCCTCCTCATCCGTTTGGTTTCCACCCATGAACTTTGCTTTTCTGCCTGTCACTGTACTGGCAGCACAGCAAACCTCAGGGCCGGGAGGTGAAGAGGGAGCGCACTCAGCGGTGTACTGGCCCGTCTGCACAGGCTGGTCCCCTGGGTCTGGAGGAAAGGATGGCAGCGTTCAATCCGGCATCCTCAGGATGCTCTCTGCTGATCTATCCCTTCTAAAGTACAAAAATGTATCCCGAAGTTAACTGCTGTGAGCAAGCAGTTCATCCCCATTTGAAATTCAGCACTGCGCACGCTGAAAGGCGTTAGCTGCGTTGTGCCGCTGCGGGAGCGTGGCTGCCGTCGGGAGGTAAAAACAGAGTTCCCAGCAAGGCAGGGCGGCTGCAGCAGCGTCCCTGGGGAATCTCAGGCCAGCGGAAAGTCACTGGGCTGGGATGTGGCTGACAGTCATGCTCTCCAGCAAAGACCACAGGATCTTTAATAATGCAAGTTGTCAGGGCTTTAATCTTGTATTCATTTCAAATCTAATTTCTAGTGGTCATCTCTGTAACATGGTGCTGGGGCACTGGCTTAGCAAGGACCTAGGGAAAAAAAAAAAGTGACTCACTGGCTCTGTTGCTCTTCAGTAAATTAAGTCAATTAAAAAAACCCAGCAACTATAGCTTCTGTCTCTTGACCTGGAGTGCCAGGTAAGCTTCAAACCATCTTTGCGTTCCTGGTTTTCTAGTCCAGGTAGGGTCAGACCAGCCTCTCATATAAATGAAGCAGATTGGAAATTATAATTCTGTTTTAATAGTTTTGATAATCAAAACTTTCAGATTTGGGGATTTGGAATTTTCTTTGCCTGTATGGAGCAAAATGACAACTTTTGCTGGTTTTCCTGTTGGAACTGTTGAAATGTCCACTTCTGGATGGAAAGCTTAATGTTTTTCATCGTTCTCTGTTCCCACTCTGCATGGGAGCAGCAATCCTTCCAGAGTCTGTATCAAAGCTGGTTTTGCATTTTCAGCAGAGAGGAAAAAAGAGTGAATGAAATGTTTTCCAGCCAGATACAAGTGATTTCAGCATTCACTTTTGCTGATCTCCTGTGAGTACCTTGCAAGCCCTCATAAGTACAGAGAGTTTCATTTTCCGCCTCTCCTTAAATCCCTCTCTTGCTCCATCTCCCTAGCTAGCTTGCCGCCAATGTGATTCCTAGCTCGGCTCCTCTCTGTAGTGCCCTGCTGACACAGGCAATTCCCTCTCGAGAGTGTTCATGAGATACCTTGTGGGGAGGGAGATTTTCCCCCTTCCATCACAGGGCAGTTGGTGCTTTCGGTGCTACTGAAAGTTGGGTCCTGCAAGTTTCAGATCATTTATTACATAGAAAATCCAAGAGTAACTAGACAGCAGATGTCAGGTTTATCAGCTCACTTTAATGAGCGGCAAAGGGTAGCAGCAGCTCTTAGCCACGTTTCCCGACCCAAGTACCACCGGGCCCAGGGGAATAAGCTCCATCGTGACTGGGAAGAGATTCCTGCAGTTGCTGGTGCTTTCTGCTGGAGGCAGAGAGGGAAGGAGCAGTTCAGCGCTGCCGCGCTCCCCTCGCCCCGCAGCCGGCCCGCTTGCACAACAGGCACAGGCACAGGCATGGTGTGCCACAAGCCCTGCAAACTGGTTCTGGCTCCCGCCTGAGCCCGGCTTGGCACCGCAAAGGGGAAGGAAGAGCAGGAGGAGGGCTGGCGGCAGTGCTGGCCGCTGCTGGTTATTCCCTTTTATGGGCCGAAATGAGTCCAACCTGATCCTCCTTGGTAGAAATGCCAGGTAGGCACATTGTGTTTTGGAAAGCCCTACGAACAGCTTTGCTTCTTAAGCCATGCCTTGTTGCCATGTGTACCCACAGTGCAGCCTCTCCTGCTCCCTCTCTCCCTGCCAAGGGCCGGCATCGCTGGAGGCATGACTCCGTCGGGGGATGTGTCACGCACAGGGTGCTTCAGGGGGATACTAATGCTCCTCTTTCTCTCCCTCAAACGTATGTAGTCCTGCGGCATGGGGCAAGTGTCATGTAGCTACAGGCTACTGGGAAATTCCCGCTTTCTTTGACCCCCACCCCAAGGAAAGCAATGAATCTGTTCAAAATGCGTGGATTTAAAAAAAAAATTACTAGATCCAAATTATACATTCAATATCTATCTGGAAGCCTGTCCTGGCAGAGGAGAGGGATTTAAAGGCTCGGATAGTGACAGGGGCACTTTGTTTCCAGTTTGATTGCTAAGGTTGCTCTGCTGCCCCATCCCTGAGTGACAGCTGATACTAGGACCCCCCCCTCCTGTGATCCTAACTGTTGCTAGTGTCAAACCCAGTCGCGGCACAGCTCCTTTCCTTCCAGCCGGTCTCAAGGGGCCTTACGTCCTTATCTCAGTCAGGGACTGAAACTGGGTCATTGTCTGAAAGGACAAAAGCACCTCCAAGCGCTCTGTGGAGGGTGCGCGCTGGGCGAGCGAGCACCTGCCCAGCGCGCGGAGGCAAGCGAAGGGCTGGGGTGCTGCTGGTGGGGCAGTTCCTTTCATGGAGGGAGGAAAGCTCTGGTGTTCGGGTGTGGAGCCCGGGGGCCGTGGCTGCTCTCAGACTTCTCTGGGTTCCGCATGGAGCCCCGGATGGGGAGGCGGACTTTCCCTGGCTCCCAGGGAGGGCGGATGCTGCGGTGCGCATTCCTCCTGCCGGTGATTCACCCGCTAACCGCGCGCAGCCTCCACGGCTTCGCCAGCCGCTCGCCATCTTAGGCAGACGCCTGCTGCCTTCCCGTGCCGCCCCTCTGCTCCGTGGAGGGCGGCATTGGCGCTGGGGGCCAGGGGCTGGGCAAGGGTCATCTTCCACACCCCCTCGTCCAGCCTACCCCACGTACCTCGCCCCTGCCTGCCAGCTAAGGTTATCCAGCCCTGGGCTTTGTGCCCAGGAGGGCACAATTGTCCCAGGAGGGACAATTCCCACGTAACCGGTTAAATCCTCACCTACTTCATTCCCAAAAAGTGTTCAGTCTTGCCCACCGGGTCTCAGAAACTTCTCCTGAGAGGCTGTGCTGTTTGGGGCTGGCTCCCGGGCGGATCAAGGGCTCCCGTCGCTGCTCCTTAGGCAGCACAGCTGTGTGTGAGCGCCGGCTCGGCACCTGGGTGAACCCTGGTGAGGGTTTCAGCCTGGAGTCGGGAAGGCTGAGCTGTAGACTCAGCTCCATCTGCTGCACCATATTGGTGACCACCCACAAAGATCCAGGCTACTCAACCTCTGCAGACTTACTAGGGAGCACAAAAACGTATGGAAGCAATTAAGGATGTGATTCAACCCACTCTTTTCTTTACTATATTGCTAATAATGGAAGACCCCAGCTTGATACTTGTACTCCAGGGCTGAGTTTTCAGGGCTGGCAGTTGGCATGCAACTGTTCATTCCTTCTGAATTTCTATTTTATCTGGAGTAGTTTAAACCCAAGAAACACAGATCTTTTCCTTCCAGGTAATGTTGTGTACAAAAAATTAATTGCCATGGAACAAACACTGTTTCAGAGATGCGCTGCTGTTTTTCAAAAGTCTCAGCACTTACTATCGAAGCTGGACTTCCACCAGAAGCTGCTGAGCAAGGTAGACCAACCCTTGGGATCAGCATCAGCTCTCGTGTCTCCCATTACTCCCAGTCCTGCAGTTTTGCTCTGATCATGAGGGCTGCCTTATCAACAACTTCACCCCCGGCAGCTTTTCCATCTGATTAGTGCTAGGAAAAAAGGATGAGTGACCTCAGTGGGATATGGCCAGCCTGGCAATGTGTATCTGGGCTTGCAAAAGAATCTCAACTTTGCAGGTCAGTCATCGCAACCCAAACCCAGAGATGGAAAAAGGAAAAGCTGCAACCTGTGTGGCCCTGTGAACAACACAGATCCTCCTGCAAGCCTCCGGGAGCAAAACTTGTTTACAAGAAAGGAAATTCCAACCCTTCTAAGGCAAAACGTTAACATGTTCACTCTGTTGCTTCTGCTGTTGACAATAGTTCACACTGAGATGTTTTTGGTAAAATTATATTTGGTTTGTGAGACATGATACCATTTCAATTGAATTATAGTTCTATTGTAAGGCTTCATTTCCTCTCACGTAAAACAGGATCTAACATCCAATGCTCTTTGCAGGCTATTGCTAAGTACAAAATGCCTGCTGGGTTTTATTGCACAGGCACTGAACTACCAGGGGCTGGCTTATTGCTTTATAAAACGTTAGAGCAACCTTGAATATGAAAGTTGTCATATAAATCCAAACAAAACCCTTTTTCTCCCATTTCAGATGATCTGTGAAGATTCTGTATTGAGATCTTTATTCAGAGTGTGAAGAAGGAATGAGACTCTCTTGCCTCCTAAAATAAAGAGCGGATATAGTCCAAAAGGTCAGTCTACATTTATTATCTCAGCCCCAAATTCAGCTTCTCTCAGCATAGTCCCCGGTTTAGATTGCACACCGACAAGGACTCCCGGCAATTGCCCTCTCCTGGCAGAAACCATTCATCTGGACGTGGATAGGTGCGGGCAGAGGACTGATTTATGGTAGGGCAAAGACCCCGGCTGCTTTTCAGAAAGGGCTGACAGCCCTGCTCAGATGAAGCAGGAGGCTGCTTCATTGTTTCTGAAGATGTTATAACACTGCTGAATTGGCGTTTAGTGAGGAAGCCTGTCCCGTAGGCAGTTTGCCTTTGGAGAAAACGTTGTGGACTGGGTTACGGTAATGGGCTCTGTGCTTCTGCAATTCCTGCGTGTGCCCTGGCGGGCAGAGTAAAGGTTGTGTTTAGAGATACCTGAACGTGTGATCTCCTGCGCCGAGATTTTGGGCTTAACCACGTTTTTCAATTAAGTCCAATGCTTATCCTCAGTGATAAGCATTGGGCATGCTGGGGACTCCTTGTATGCTTGAGACTTACCAGAAAAACTGAAATACCAATTAATAAAAAAAAGTATGTTTCTACTTTCCTTTTAAGCATGGGGGTTAGATGAAAAGGCTGTTAAAGCAATCACTGGCAGTACAGACCTGCTCAGTACAATGCAGCTTTGTCACTGATCTCACTGGGCTTTTATTTGCTCACAGTTCAGGGCCTGATTCTGCAGGTCCTACCATGCTGGTGAAACTTAATTCTGTGAGGGGAGCTCGGAAATGCTCGTTGTCAAAGTAATGCCAGGTAGAGGCCAATGGCTGGTTTTAGCTTTAATTTTGCAAATGTTAGGTCCCTAGGGAATTCTTGTTCCATACGACTTTCTAAAATGAAAAATATTTTATTTTGCAAGTTAAGCTCTATGTTTTATTTTTCACAGCTGGAGCTCACTGCAGTAGGGCAGAAATCAGGATGGGAATGTGCTTTATCCATGTTTAGTTACCCTGATAACTTAATGTCCCTTTTTATGAATTCCCTTGGATCCCTGAACTGTGAAGACAGATCTTTCTAATTCAAAAGAAGGGGAAAAAAAATCCCAGGCAGCCTGATGTGGATGACCTATCTTACCAACGATATTAGCATGGGTGCTTTGTCTTTGCACGTTTGTGCTTTAGCTTTTCAAATTGCTGCCTGCGCACCAAGTGTTTCTATCCAGGATTTGCATTTGGGACTCGTATTGCTCTTACACCATCCACGCCGCCGCTTCCTTACCTGCAGAGGGGTGCCATAGGGAAACTCCGCTTTCTCGCTGCTCTGGGTGGCCACAGTGGGGTTGCTGGAGCTGATGAGCACGGGGGAGCTGATCTCCAGAGCCTGCCGCTCGGCGGGTGCGTGGACCATCCGGTTGAGGGTGTTCAGGGCAGTGGTGATGGAGAACTGCCGCAGGCTCTTCCGCCTGGAGTCGGGCACCTTGGGGAAAGCTGGCGAATCCGTGCCCTTTGCTTTGGGAGATGCCGTGCGTAGGGATGCACACTTAAACTGAGGGGACCAGTGGCCTTTGCTGGTCTGCAGGAGTTGCCTTGCAGTGGTGTTTGGCTGGAAGAGACAAAGGGAGACACCATGGCACGTTTCAGAAGTTACGCCTGGCACAGCCCAGTGACTGCTCAGTTTTCCCTTTTTCCTCTCTTTTTATATCTGGCAGCAGAGCTGCAGGCAGATTTCAGATGACGTTACAGGCGATCTTTAAAAACTTGTGGCTCTGTCATTTCCCTGATATGTTTTTAGTGACAAATCCCGGATGCAAAATTACTGATGCAAAGCTGACAGCAAAATTAAAATTGATTTGAAAAACTTTTGCTTAGACAACACGTTACTGAGGCTGAGCGCTCCCCACCGATACTTTCTAGTTTTGTTTCTTGTCAAGGCCTTTGGCTTGCAGAAGGGTAAGGAGAGCTGGCTGACTCCCTAGCAGCGTTATAATGAATTTAACTCTAAATTAGAAGGGACGTTTGAGCACATCTCCCTTTTTCACTTTGTGCTGGCACGCTTGGGTGCGTCTTGCAGCAGGACATCAAATCCCTGCAGCCGACTTTAAGGCATGAGCTCGGAGAAGCCCTCACTGATGGTGGCTTTCTGAGCAGAGTTAGATCCACCCAGTTAGCTCTCTGTAGGCTAACACATTCATGGCTTGGTGCTGCTTCCATTGAGAAAAGCCCGGCTCTTTAACCATTGGCTTTAATGAGGGAAGAGCCAGGCCCTGAGTTTGCATATGGGCAGCGTTCAAACAGTATTTCTTGGAAACTGCTGATCACACAGTATTAATAGCAAAGGGCATGTGGTGACAATGTTTTTTTACCACGATGACTGCCAGAGGAATTAATCATGATTTACTGCTGACATTAACGAATTGCAAAACTTCGAGATTCTCACCCACTCATGTGAGGCAATGTGCCTGACTCCTGGGATGAACAAGGATGACTCTAACGCAGGAGAGGTACAGGTGTCTCTCAAGCATTATCATTTTAAAGCAGGGATTGTTTTCACATTTCCCTCCTCCTCACTCCCTAAAGCAAGGCTGAAAAAACCATAGTGTGTGCATATGTGCACATATAAGATGGCAATATTGTCATTTCTATATGTAATTAAACTTTAGCCTAAACAGAAAGCATTTTTCTGCCTTCTCTAAGCACCGGTAGACACGATAAAATGGGGCACAAGTGCCAATGCCAAGAAAAGCCTCACATCTCCCAAAGCAGACCTACCTCTGCCTTCTCCATAATTAATTTCTAATTCCTTGGTGGCTTTATGTGGCCCTAACTAACTTATATCTGTTAACGCCAGGCTTAAATAAGTAATTACTGAAGCTAAAATGATTTCATTAAATGAAAAGACATTTTACAAAATATATTACAGCTTTGAATAAGATGTTTTACCAGTGTCCTTCTATAAAATAGCCACAAAGAGGTGCTTGCTGTAATTATGATGATTACAAGTATTAATTTTGTTTCTAGGAATTCTTGTTGGTGCCATTTACACCCTGCATCTCAAGCTAAACTGCAGGAATACATTAATGTCTAGACCAGTGCTAACAAAATACTGTCAGGGAGCGGGCGGCTTAAAGGTCTCCGGAGCCGGAGCGCCGCAGCTGCTGCCGGCGACGCGCTGAGCTGGTGCTGGCAGAGGCTGGGGGCCGCCATGGCCAGCCGGCCCCCCTGCCGCCCCGGGGAAGCGGGTGGGGGGCTCACGGGGCAGACCCCCCAGCCAACACAGCAGCGCAAGAGCCCATTACAGCAGAACTCGTTACAAACGCAATTTTGATATTTTGCCCGAGTTTCGCGTTTTTGCCCCCAATCTTTTTCCTTGTCGTGCAGGCTTCATTCCAGCGAGGGAGAGGGAAAGCTGTTTGCTTGTTGTCTGCAGGGCTGAGAGGCAGCGGCGAGCCGGGCTGGGATGAGGTGAGGTGAGAGCTCTGCCCCTGGCACGTGCCGTGCCCTCCACGCGCGCGGTGGGGAAGGTCCCTGCTCTCTCGCTGGACTTGCCCTCTGGTCTCATCAGCTCTGCCGAGGGTGGTGATGCTGTCAGCCTGAAGGGCAGGAGCATGGTTGTCACCAGCCCTCTCTGGTGAGGTAGGGGTGAGGATGGGCTCACCCTGCCGTTTCAGAGAGCAGCCTCGTTAATGTACGTGTTCTGAAACGCCAGCTTGTCTGGCCTTACTCAGCACAATGCTCAAACTTGTTTTTAATTTAAAGGTGTAAGCGTGGCTGAATTGGGACCGTGGACACAAGTCCGACAGCGAGGACATGAAAAGCCTTTGACTTGCTGGATGCTTTCCATCGCGTGGAAATGCCTCTAATTGCCGTGCACGCAACTAATAATGAAAATGGCATTTTAGCTACGAACCAAGTGAAAAACCCCTATGTAAGTGTCGAGGTAATTTGCGGCACACTGCCAAGAAGCTCAGAACGCTATTTCAGGAGCTGAAATAACCTGACATTGCAGGAGTGCAGGTATTTGAAATACCCGAGACGTTTGAAATATCCAGAAAAAAGCGAGTTTGTATTGACTGATAACTACATCTCTTTGGAAAGACCTAAATTTCTGAGTCACCCAGCAGAACTAAATCTTGTTCTTTTAAGATGTTTTGATTTAATCTTTTTAAGGATATCTGCCACGTGTGTGTGGGGAAGTAGGGAGAATATTACAGAAACAAATGTATGTTCTTCTTTCTTCTATACTAATGTGAAAAGTTTGGGGCTAAGATTTTAATGACTCCAAGGTTGAAGGGGTCAGGGAAGGCTGGTTCCTGCTGGCCAAAACATTTACATCCGTGCAGAGTACGTGCTTAAAGTTTCCATCTGAATTGGTGGAAATCTTGTATTAATCTTGCAGTAAGCAACACTCAGCTTTTACTTGTGTGTCTGAATGTTATCTACAGGCTACTGCCTTGAAGAGTAAGAAGAGACTGCTATGTGGCATTGCACTTGAATCTCTGCATAAATGTCCAGGTGGGCTTGTTGCCAGATTACCGCCACCTTCTCCCGAGGGAGGGCAAGGGTATGTGGAGGTGGGGTGAAGCATCCCGTCCAGAGGTGAGAGCTGGTGAGGGAAAGAAGCTGCTCGTGAAGCCAGCTGCAGCAAGCAGCGCTCCTGCAAGAGCGGGCTGCTGTGCCTGGGGGGCTTGTTTTGTTGTTTTTTTACAGCCAGCTTGTATTTTTGAAAAAACTAGATCAAGCTGCCTGGTCTAAAGCCAGCTTGTGCTGGACAAATGCAACTCCTGTGCCATCCACCCGAGGCTCCAGCATCCCTCCGCTGAGGTTCCTCTGCCTGCTAGGGCTACTGGAGGAATAAACCCTCTCTTCACGGTGGTTTGCAGAGATGGCACTCTCCAGTTACCCACCTCGGCTGGCCAGTCACCCCGTGCTATGCCCAGCTGGAGGAGGACACGGCACCGGCACTGCCTCGAGGTTACTGCAGGAGGGAGTTACTGAAGTGACTGCTCTAACCTTTGTCATTTCGTACGGTAACAACCGATGGCTGTCACAAGGCTGGGGGACCGGAGGATGCTCTTGCCTGTTTGCAGAAGCATCTGTTTGTTTTAGATGTGCGCTGACTCCCCACGTGTGAACTTTACTGTGGGAGTGGAGATGAGCGCAGCCTCCTAATGCAAATAAACAGAATGAGTAAGCTGTGAAACAGAGGCAAATAGAGTGAAAGAGAAAAAACAAACGCAGACGGCAGAAAGCAGAGGAAGGCGCCTCCTGCTAATAAGTGAATCCTAATGACAAAGGGAAGATCGCTGGCTGCCCAGCCTCCCTACATCTGCACTAGCAAGCTGAAAGCCCACATCTTATAGAGCTGCTATTGAATGTGTGACACTGCTCTGAACTGATTTTTCTCTTTTAGTTTCCCCCCTTAGAAACCACAGCTGGCTGTTGGCCATTTGCCTTCTCTTGCCCCCTGCCAGCCACCCCACGTCCAGCTCCAGCTCCCTGGGGGCACCTGGCCTGGACCACAGCCGCCTCCTCCTGCCTCCTCTTCCCACCTGTGAGAGCGGGGAGAGCATTGCATCTGTGCTGCCAGCTGGACAGAGAAAGAGGTGACTTCACTGCGAGGACACTGATGCCTCTGGGCAGCGCTTTCTGTTCTGCTCTGCCACGCTTCACCTCATTTTGACACTACAGGGACAGCTGACTTTGCTGGGAGGTGCAGTTACTCAGAAGAGCGTGTAACAGGGTAAATGTAAGCTCTGTAGCCTTTGGGGAATAAAGGGAAACACAGTAAAAGTTCAGGTATTGCTCTGCAAATGCATGCCTCCAATAGGCAGGGTATGTTCAACCTGCATAAATGATGTACACCCAGACCTGGAAGCAGTTTTCTTTACTATGTCAATAGGTGTCTTTTAGAGATCTCCTTGGAGCGTTTTGGTCCTGAGCGCAGACTACCATCAGCCACTCTTCATTGACAGCAGCATGGGCAAGAAGCTGAGCCAAGGGACTGCGATCGCTCCTTGTGGTGGGCACCTGCATCCCTCTCTGGATACCCCTTGTCCTACACATACCCGTCTGTGCCTGTGGGGCAGTCGTGGAGGTTTAACTCCTGGTGGCAGTGTCTGAGGGACTTTGGGAACCTTACTCATTTCCGAAAGGGAGCTCCTATGGAGTTGGGGAGTAGCGGAACATCATATAGCCTAAAGAAGAAAACAGCCCAGCCGGCGTCGCCCAGCCCCAGCTGCTGCGCAGTGGTGTTACCTTATGAAACGTCAGGCAGTCCTTGTTCTCAGTCTTATCCCTGCTCCTCAGGTCAAAGCTGTAGAGTGCTCTGCCAAGGGGCGGTGGCAGGGGCAGGTGCTTGATGACTTGCACGGAGCTGGCTGGGAAAACGCCGCTGATCCCGTTGACCTCCCCCAGATACCAGTTCTCATCCAGCTGTCGGAGCAGCATGATGATGTCCCCCTTATTGAACCTCAGCTCCCCAGGGTTGTGCCCTCGGTAGGTGTACAGGGCCTTGGCTCGCGGGACCTGTGGGACAAGAAACAGCCCTTGCAGTTCATCCGTGACAGCGATGCTTAACATAAACAGAATTCCCCAAAAGCATTCATAATTACTGGGAAAAACATCTAGAGGTCTAAGGCTTAAGCATGTATTTATTGGGATTAACTACCCACATCCTTTCTTGACGTCTTTTTTTCTAACGAAGATGAGCTCCAAAATTACTTATGCTAAATTTGTATCAAGATGAAAAGCAGGCTGAACTTGTTTAAGAATATTAAGAAACAATTAATGCCTTAAACTAGTCTTCCCATGGGATCTTATTGCCTCCTATAAGGTCTCCTCTAATACAGTGTCTATTTTAGTGAACCCAGGTATTTCTGTTTCAGAGTGACTGGAGGTTGCAGCTGTCATCCAACTGACCTGGTGGCTGTCACCTGCAGTGGCCAACAGGGCACATCTAGGAGAACGCTGCAAGAGCGAGGTGAGTGCAGGTTACTGCTCTCCAGTGGTTGTCTCCCTGCTTTAACACTGTGTGACTGTGATTTTATTTCAGTCTTTAATCTGGGTTACAGGAAGAGAGGCTTCTTAGTAATATTGTTGTTGTGGTATGATATGAGGAAGAAGAGATATACCAAGACCAGAAGAGGTGAGGGAACTTTACTGTCTTGAGACTCATCAAAATGAAATTACAAAGTTCACTTAAAAAAAACTCTTTACTGGCCCTTACCTATACTAGAAAACTCTTTAATACACAATGCAACAGATCATTTAGATGGCTGAATAAACCTGGCCTCGTTGCTGTGAACCCACGTGGTACAGCTTGAGGGCAGCCTGAGGGGTGTTTTTCTTGGGAGGAGTGCAGATATGCTGATGCTTTCTGCGCTCTTTGTAGCTGTTCTAGACATGCATTTGGGGGGAGTCCCATACAATGAGTATCGGCAATAGTGCAAGGTTCGATCTTTGCATACTTGTGTTAAAGACAAGATGGAGATACTTTCAGCACGTTTGTTGGACTAGAGTACTGCGTCCCACACAAGTGCATCCTAGAATGAATAAGCAACTGGTGTTTGTTTATGTTTATTGCCATTTGCAACATCACAGCTGTATATGAAATGTAAAACACTGAGTGTTTAAGCTCTGTCCTTCTGCTGGCCCTTTGGCTGGAAACAAATGCTGCTCTTTAACTTCTGGTCAGCCCTGAAGCGGTCAGGCAGTTGAACCAGATAATTGTTGTAGGTCACTGAAATCCATTCCATTCCATGTGTTTGAATGCTGTGAGAAGTTGTGTTACTTTCACAGGACAGGCTGCCAGCAGAGCCCTCGTCCCATCACCTCTGCAGACAAGTTAGAAATAAAAGTTGTAAGAACAAATATCCTCATGTGCTTGTGAAGCCTTGCTCACTTCATGATGCTCTTCTAGCCCAGGCCCTTGTCAGTACACAGCATTTCCACCCTGTACTGGATGAGTGGCCCATCCAGTCTCACGTCCAACTGGAAACAGCACCCAACATGGAGTGCTCGGCTCTGCTGCAACAGCGCGCTTCTGGGAGAGATTTCTTCTTTGCTTGAGGTGAAACAGTCATTGTTTTTGGCATCAAGTAAGACAGCCGTATATATTCTAAACTATTATCTGAACTGTTAAGAGTTGCATTGTGGTTTTTCCAAGCCATAGTCACCAAACTCCTGCCGACCTTGTGGGAGACGACACTTTTGTACCAGTGACGCCTTCAGGCTTTTCCTGCCTTTCTCTGTGGAAGGAGATGAACCCATTTCCCCAAATCCACCCATGTCAGTGCCCAGGGCTCAGGCAGGATTTCTGCAGAGTTCACCCCCCCATCAGCCACTTGTGGGAGGTCAGGGGTGGAAGAGAGAAACTTGGCGTTAGTTTCCTGAAGTGTGGAAAAGATCAAATTTTCCATGGAAATGATTTAGGTTTTGGGAAGACAATGTCTTCCAGCATTTCCAAACACTGATGCTTGGTAGAAAAAAGGAACCGAGAAGAGAAAAATTTTATGTGCTGCGTTTACTTCAAAGCATTTGAAACAGGAAGCAATTAGTTTAATGTTTAGTTCTAATTAACTCATTTTGTCTATTAACTTGTACTAATAGTATACACATGCACTTGGCTTAGCGACACTGAAAGTACATTGCTGGAAAAAAAGAAAATGATGAAAGTGAGACTCAGGCCAGCGTTGCTCTCCATCAGTCCCCCGAGCTCATATAGGAAATGGGGACTGTGCCGGCGCCAGGACCACAGAAACTCTTGCTGCCAGCGCATGCCGGGGTGCATGCACTTTCTCATGCTGAATAAGTGACTGTGGGAACAGAGGACCGCAGGGGAGGGCCAGTCCTCCTTCAGAAAGACTCAGTGACAGACCCTCTGGTGTTAAACAAGGACAAAGAGCACAGAAAGAGGCTTTGATTGCCTGGCAGCCACCACCGGAAAACAAACAGGACTCATGCAAACCGCGAAAACAGGGCTTTTAAAGGAGGAGCACAAATGTATGGGGATGATGAGAGAATGGTTGCACAGCAAAATAAAGCAAAACATAAAAGACATCAAGAACAAGTTATGGAAATGTATTAAAAATAAGAGAAACTCTGAAATGAAAGGCATGCCTATTACTAACCGGGAAAAATGAACAAGCAATGGGGTGCTGAGAGTCTGGAATATTCTTTCTTCAGCAAGAAAAAGGATGAGACAGGAGGGCGGGCCAGAATAAATAACTGAAAACTAGGCAGGGTAGGTGTGTTTGTGACATTAGGGCTGGCTGAAACTCACCCTTCTGCTCTTGGATGGATGGGCTGTTTCTTCCCCTAACCACGGTCACAACCTTCATTTCTTCACCTCCTCTTTAACCCTTTCGTCCCACTTCCATGCCTTTTCAAATCTCACAGCCCATTCCGTTTTCAAGGTTCCCTCTAAACCTGGTTTTCTTTCCCATTGCTATTTCCGGGAGCTTGCAGCGACCACTGACATAATCTCACCACTCACTTTATAGAGCAGAGCACTTGTGTTCATCTGTTGAAATTTGTTGCAAAACTTTTGTGGCTCTGAGTGAGTAACAGTTAACAGTAAGGCTTGCATGCTTCTTTAGCATCCAAAAACTACTCAGAATTTTGGTCTTTTGGGGCTTGCTAGTAATTCTGAACACTCGCAAGGTAACATTGCTGTATTCCTTCATGGACGTTTTGTCTAGGAATTATGATAAGGTTGGCGGTCCTTTGAACGGTACAACTTATTCCCTGCTAGAGCTCTGCGGGCTTTGCGGCTCCCTGTTCTCGGGGTGGGGAGCCTCCAGCCTGGGGGCAGGCTCAGGGTCAGCCCAGGGCACCGGACCCCCACGCCTCCCGCCTGCCCCGGGAAGGGGTGAGGACGAGGAGAGCGCTCCTTGTTTTCCACAAGCCTCAATCAAAACCACCTCAGAATTCAGTGGTTCGAAGAGATGGGTGGTGGTACGAAGAGGCATTGGACTGGATGCGCGTTCCTGGTTGTTTAAAGAGGAAAAACTGCAGTCACGCTGGACTGTTTCTGCACTTGATGCCTGACATTTTCAAAATCATTTGTTCTTTGTAACTGCCAAAATATTTTTTCTAATATTTTAATAGCCTGTTAACAGCAAAAATCAATGTAATTTAAAAAAAGGAGGAGAAAGATTAAAAAAAAGCTGTAGCAATACAAAAGATTTTGGTTTGGAACCAAATTAAATTAATTTGAAATTAAGTCTTTCTAGATCTTAATTTCATTTAAAAAACAAAACAAAAACCAAAACACCCCCCCAAAACCAACAACCTGAAAACCCACCCACCAACCAACCAAAAAAAACCCAAACCAAAAAACCAAAAAGACCTCCCCCCCCAATATTCAATTCAAATAATTTTTTAAGGCCCAGGTCAGTTTTTTCAAAGGTCTGTCTTTGTTGCTTTTTTTTTTTTTTTTTTAATTTTGTTTGGCTGTTCAGATACTGAACCAAAAATATCCCACTGATTTCCCAACTTTATTTAGGACATAAAACAAGCCTTTATCTACCCACACGGAGCAACCAATGTGGTTTTTACTGTACAGCATGCTTTCCTGCTTTGCAGGCCTTTCACAAGATAAATCCTCAAGCTGAAGTTTTTCAGAAAGATGTACATCAGGGTCACTGGTTTTTAACGTGTTCATGAGATGTAGGAAAGACAAAGGAAAGCAACTAAACCACCCTGCAGGAAACCACGCCGCTGAGGCTGGGGGAAGGCGGCAGAAACCCTCCACAGGCAGCCGATCTTACTGCTTATCGGTCCTCCTGGTGCTAAAACACAGGCAGCTGCGGGTGTATCTCAAATCTGATTTCTTTCTCGGGCTTTGGCTGGTTTCTGTCCGCTCTTGGATGTACTAGATCTTCTGTAAGGCGTCTGGTTTGCTTTATTTAAAGTAGGTTAATTGCAATGGCAGAAACTGGGGTGCTAATTAAACCCAGTGATGAAGACAAGGTGTGCCTGGAGGTAGCTCAGTCTGGGCTGAGGGCAGAGCGAGCGGCTTTTCCCAGGTGCGGATGCGGCCCCGGGGCGAGGAGGGACCAGGGGTCCGGGAAGGGCAGCAGGAACGGGAAGATGAAGGTTCCCCGCTGGCATCGCCTGGTGGTGCGCAGAGGTCCCGAGCTGGAGCCAGTATCCTGCTATTTCATTTGTTTTGATGGATTTTTCTCCCTTTACTATGTCCAGTTGCTTTTTGTTCATCCAAGGCAGCATTTTGTTTTAGTGGGGGGGTAGTGGCAGCAAAGTATTCGTCCAAATATTGCAAATATTGGCACGCTCCCTAGCTACAGGGTTCAGTATTTCTTTAAATTCAGTTGGAAAAACACTATGAGAAGCTCTGTGAAAAACTCAGCTAAAGGTTGTTGAAAATTTATGTAGAATATTTGCTGCCCAATAGCAGAGAGGCAGCAACTACAAAGAAAAAACACCACTGGTGAATGGAAAAGGCTTTTTTTTTTCCTGTGACGCCATGCAATACTGCAGCTACAGTAGTAGTGCTAAATGAAATAAATAAGTGAGAGGCGAGTCTTTCATGTTCTGAATGTGAAAGCCTGTAAAATCAGTGGGAAGCTGAGTAGAAGAAGGGAATACCATAGTATGTTGAATTGCCTGCCGACACTTTTCAGGCTATCAAACAGACAGAGACCAATGGGATCTTTGGGCCAAGGGCAATCAGAGCTCGTGGGCCCAAACTCGCGTGGGTTTTGGTGCTGCGGAAACGCTTCTTTTCTGCCTGCGGTGCCTTTGGCTGCTGCAGGGTGCGCTGCCTCTCCCAGAGAAGCCTTTCTCTCTTTCTCTGCTTTGTGGGTGGTTGTAACTTCTTCCAGTGCTGCCTCATTTTTTCTGATTTCTGCCCCCCTCTGTTTTCTCCTCCGTCACGCCCGAGTGAGACGTGGCCCTGTTATCACCGTGCCCCCCCAGGAGGTACGTCAGGCTCTCCCAGCGGCTAGAGACCCAAGGTGCCCCCCTTGCCGCGGGGCTGCCTGCGGAGCTGCTGCGAGAGCTCAGGTGAGAAAATGCAGCAGGTAAACTCCAGGGTGTGGAACCAGAAGCTCCTTCTTGCATCGGTGCATTACGGTGCACAGTCTCTAGGTGAGATACTTTTCTCTCCTGGCCACTCTGCCAGCAGGGATGGTCATGGCAGATGGACCTCAACGCCTTGTCCCCATTCGTGGTGGATATGAGGCCAATAGGGGAGAAAAGATTTTTTTTTTAAAAAACTATTTTTGGCATTTGGCATTAGCTGTGCTAGGGCAGCCATCCAATACATCTGAGTCTCCCTCCGTACAAAACAAAGAAGCAAATTAAAAATACGTACATGTGTGTGAGGAAGCAATTCAAAGCATCTCTTCATAGCTGGGAGAAATGCGCACTATAATTATCTTAAATGAGCTAGTTATAACTTCCTTGTTATTGGCAGTAGATTAATGTAAGACCACACATTCATAGCAACGGTATTTTAAAAAACAAAAAAGACAAGAAAAAGTGTGTGAGGCTGGCTGGGGTAGGGGGGTCACCAGGGAGAGACATTAAAAATTGTCAAGAAAGGAGGAAAGCCAAGCCAGGGAGCACAGTGAAAAGGAGAGATTTTTTGATGGAGGCTGTGAACATCTGTAAACCTTGTCCCAGGCAACTCCGCTTAAAACCACCCCGAGGAGCAGCACAACCCCGCGGTGACACCGTCTCTGCCTGAGCAGACCGAGCCGCTGCCTGCGATACCCCGGGGTGAGTGTAAAGACGAGGCCATAAACGTCCTTGCGCTTGGGACTCATTTACTCTTTTACCCACTTGCAAGCAAGGCCCACTGCAAAATGACTTCAGCGAGACACAGCTAACGTCAGATGGCATCCTCCTGTTTCCTAGATGCTCCGACTTCACGAATGTCCACGACTGCATAGATGAACATATGGGATGAGTGACAAATTAATCTGTGGAATAGCTTATTGCTGTTGATGTCCAGGGCTGCTTCCCTCGGATTTAGTGCATGCCAAAGGGAGGACAGCAGGAGCTGTTTCAGCAGGAGCGAATGCCAGGAGCGCTGCCTGCTGCGGACATCCCCGACCCTGCACCGCTGCCCAACAGCAGCATTGGACCTGGCCCCCCTAAACCTCAGCGGGCACCCTGGTGACTCCAACTGCCGAGGCAGACCCGTGGGGCTGAGGAGGCTGCTCGCAGAGGGATCGGGAACGGCCTCAGACGGGTTTGGACCTGCAGTCGGGTGGTTTCCCAGCTCTGATTTTCATAACTCTGCACAGGGAATGCCCTGGAGTCGCTCTTCGCTGCGCCTCGTCCCTCGAAGGCAGGCCGCCACCCCAAGCGTGCGGTCTCCTCCTGCACCAGCTGAACATCTTTGCAGTAAATACCAAGGGCCTGATCCTGATCTGGGTTTCATGGGTGTCGCCCCACGTGCAGGGAGGCGGTCGCTCCCCCGGACCTGGCGCAGGAGAACCGGCTCAGGCACGGGATGCCTGGGGAGCCCCGGCCCCCCGAGCTGCAGTGGCGGCGGCAGTGCCAGCGCTGTCCCACCCTGGAAGAATCTGGCTGACCAGAGACAGACCTGGCACACTGCAAACGAGCTGTGACAAGCCAGGCCAGCCCCAGCTGTGTCACCCGGAAAGCCTGAGGGGACAGAGATAGTGCCGTGGGAGACGACGTCCTTGGCGCACGGTCCGCAGGGCCCATGTGGGGGGCAGCGCGGCCCCCTGCTCCACGCGAGCTCTGCCTTCCTCTCCCGCCCCTTGGCACTGCATTATTTGTGCAGAAAAGCTAAATATCTGTGCTGTGCAGAGGCAGCCATATTCCTGCAGATGCACGATTTCTGTAATACAGAACAGCCTCCTCAAGAGGAACAATTTATTTCTAGGATAGTGCCAGGAAGAAGAGAAATCCAGTCCTGGATGTCTTCCAGTTTGATTTTTCTCCCACTAGGTACTGTGGGTTCAGTTTCCAAGTGCTTTTTGATTATTTTTTATTCTGGAGCCATTTGGAGCAGGACTGGCATTGGTTAGGGGGGGACTGGCACACGGGTGTGCTGCACAGGGCGGCATCGGGGGTGCCGGAGCCAGGATTTGCCAGGACTTGCTCTTCAGGGAAACGTGTCAAATTGGATCCTGCAAGCCTCTAACTCCATCACGCCAGCTCTATGCCTGGGTAGCAGGAATCCAAGTACAGCCTAAATATTAAACTATACTGAGGTGCTCAAAAGAACCTCCCACCCAGGAAGCTGCCCTTGCGAAGCAAGACAGGGTCAAAACCAATGGATGGAGGAAGCTCCTCCTACCAACGCGATCTCCTTTTCTTTAAAGAATTTCATGGTGTGAAGAGGTGGTATGCAATAGGTGAGGGCACATTTCATTGCCCAAGATCCACATGTGAGCGCTAGAGGAGTACTGGGGTGGAGGAAGAAATGTTAGAGTATCTTTGCTCTTGCCTGTGGCCCAGGGTGACCCGACCATCTCTGCAGAGAGATGCCTGTATCTTCAGTGCAGGGACACCCACAGCACACACGGAAATATCCAGATTATCCAATATCTGTAGGAAATGGACAGCTTGTGCCCCAACCCCAGGCAGGTGGGCAGGGAGGGCGAGATGGCCGGTGGTCCCCGTTTTCAGGGACAGTACGTGTTACTGGAGGCTGCTGCCGTGCTGGGCGCTGTACAAACGCAGCAGCGACTCCTGCCCTGGAGAGCGGCTGATCTAAAGACACGGCGCAGATGAAGGGTGGGGCGATGGTGGAAATAATACACCTGCTTTACCTGTGGAGATAGTACCAGGGGGAGCGTGAATGACTCGCCCAGAGGCAGACAGTGACTCCAGGACAGAACTGAGAGCGTAACCCAGGCCACGCTCCTGATGAGCAGCGATTTACACACTGTGAATGGAGGAGAGCTGGTTATTATCTACATACTGACGCCAAAAGACATGTTGGCTTTTCATAAAGAGAGATAATCAATAACAACTGCCGTCCATTTTGATTGCAAGCTTTCCGCAAGCCGCCTTCAGCATCCTGCCACCGACTGCCCACATTTTGGTGGGATGAATGAGCCCCACATCATCTCCTTTGTGTGCTCAGCTAACGCAGTTTCAGGGCTCTTTAGGATCCAGTTGGATGAAAAGAGCTATTTGAATGTAAATTAATTGCCATTACAATTCTGTTTTTCTGCTTTTCGGCAGAGGAGATAACTTCAGCCTTGTCACAGAGAACAAAACCATCAAAAGTGAACTTGTCATTTCAATCTCTTCATATAATTATATTCTGAGGACTCAGACAGTTGGGTGGTTTCTGCATTATTTCTCCCCTGAGGAGGATTGCTCCCATCTTCCAAGCACAAGCAGATTGTGTGCACCAGGGAGAACAAAGTCAGTCCCTGCCTGCTCACATCGGTACTGGAGCTCACCAGATCTGCCCAGTTCCCCCTTGGGATCGCTGGGATGCAAGGTCAGTGCTGGTCATGGCTAAAGCTGGTGGCTGCCCTGCACCACGTGCCAGCACGCCTTCACGGGGGAAGCCGGATATGTAAATAGTACGGATTTAGCTGGGTATGGAAAACATCGTCTTAAGTCACAGGTGTAAGTGGGTGTGATTTACACACTGAAGAGATGAAAAGCAACCGAAGGAGTCCGCAGAAGCAGGTATTAGAGCCTGTTGCTGAGACAGATGGGTCTGGTTTCTGTGCTGCTACATCTGCGCATCCGTGGCTGCTGGCGGGGCGATGGCAGCAGTGAACGGGAGCACTTCCACCATCTGCTCACTAACACCCCTTTGATATGCCACCGCATCGAGCCTTACGTCGCTGCTGAACTTTGCCTGTTGCCACTCTGGCTTTGTGATGCCAAGGTGAAATGGAAAAGGGGGAAGATGATTAAAGAAAATACAGAGCAGCTTTTATCGCAGCGAGGCTGAGCAGATGCTGCACCAGGGATGGCTGAGGCGCTGCCGCAGGTGCCCAGCCCTGCTGCAGTGTCGCTAATGTCCCCATGGCTCTGGTGGAGGACAGTGCCGGATCAAGCTTTGTGTTGCCTGTGTGAAACCACAAGAGAGATTTAGGTGGGCAGGAGGAGGCACATGCAAGGCAGGAGTTAGACCTGAGCGTGGCTTTGTTGCGTAGAGGCCTGCTCCTCGGTGAGGGCAGAGATGCATGGGCGCAGGCAGAGCGGGGACAGGCCTGAAAAGCCGTTCTGCGAGAGGAAAGAGGGGAGGCTGGCAGCGGCTGGCGCAGGGCACAGCAGGGCGATGCTGGGGAGCGGTGTGTTTGAGCTGCAGCGTCTGCACGAAACCTTTTCACGCCTCTTCCACTCATGGTTGCTGCTATCAGATGTTTTTGTCTCTGCTGCAGTCAGCAATCTTGGGCAGTGGTTAGGTTGTGTGTCATGGTTTTAAGCCGCATGGAAAACAAACTGTGTCAGCCCTCGGCGTGCCCGGTCATGATGCTCTGCCTCAGCACCGCAGTTCTCAGAAGTGGCTGTTTACCGTGCAGGGAGGAAACCTGCGTCCCGCTCCCTCCTCCTGCTGCTCCTGAGCCCTCTCCTGCTGACTGAGAGCCCTCCCTGTGCCGGGAAAGGCCGCGCACCGACGCCGCCCGTCCCCAGCGCTGCCAGGCCTGGGCAGCAGTGCCGCCGCTGCTGCGGGCGCGGGTGGCCGGCCGCTCTGCAAGCCGGGACGGATGCTGGCGGCAGGAGGGGGGCGAGGGACGGCGCTGGCCACCCCCGTGGGCAGCAGGCCTGCAGAAGGCAGGTGTCTGTGCTGTGTCCCTGACACCGTTCAAAGCTGCCAGGGCCTTCTGATTGCCCAACAACCCAGGATTTCGTTTTCATGTTATTTCAGGGAAGTGCTTCATTAGCGACGGTACCTCTCTCCATTAGCCTGCCACCTCTACTCAGCAGCCATTTTGATGGTAAACTAATGACTGTCATGAGGTGATGGCTACCAGTTGGGCCTTGCCTCAGCTGTAGGCCAAGACCAGGGAGATCACTGTCTGGCCTTGGGTGTCCTCATCTTGCCCAGACCTGGGTCCGGAGAAAGGAGCTGCTCTCCCCTTTCTGTATTTCCATTTCCTAGGGGAGATCGACCGCCTCTGTAGCCCATTCACACAAGATGCAGGCCGATGCAATTTCCCAACTGGTGAGGCTTGCTCTTTCCTCCTTGCAAAGCCAGTGCGAAATTCTGGGCCTGTCAGTTGCTCAGGGCCCAAAGGAAACCCTTTTAAAGGGTTCGGATTGCCAAAGGACACGTTTGTCTCCTAAAAACTGCCTCTTAAATTGTGTCCC
This sequence comes from Scopus umbretta, assembly GCA_013400535.1. NCBI lineage: Eukaryota > Metazoa > Chordata > Aves > Pelecaniformes > Scopidae > Scopus > Scopus umbretta. Next base: position 17,869 of record VZTL01044583.1, on the reverse strand, counting down.
CTGTCTTGGGTTGAAAACGAAATCGAGGTTCCCCACATCAGGGTAAACTTATATCCACTTACAAACTCATAAGGAAAAGTTTTTCTTATAAAAAAAGGTCACGGTTCTTTATTAATTTGCACAGTGCCTTGCACAGTGGAGTCCTGTTGCTAAATGGAGTTTGAATGCCTGAAAATAACAGCAGAATGAAGTCCAGGATTTAAGAGCAAGCACCACAGTTTTCCTTGTGAGAAGGGCAGAGGAGAAGTAAAGGACAGCAAGACAAGATTTAGACAGCAGCAATGAATGGGTCTTCTCCCTGCCAAGATCCAGCTTCACCGCTCTCAGGGTGTTTTTTTAGCTCCAGCCCTGGCATACCAGCAGAGCTGCACGTGAACGTGCCTCCTCCTCTCCCTTCTCTCCGGAGCGGAGAATTACAAACTCAGGCCAATGAACAACTTTGCGGACCCAGGGACGGTGGCCAGCCACCAGCAGGGAAACTCTGCAAGAAGAGGAAGACTCTCAGACTTTCAGCCTCCTTGCTGACCACGATACTTAGCGGGTGAACACGCAGACAGAGAAACCCTTCTGTTCTATTCCTGACTTGCCATCTGAGCCTGACTCATTGCCTTGGTAACAAATTAAAACACATTTATGTGTTTGCTGCTTGGTACCTTATTTTGTAAAACCAGGGAAACTGGCTCCTGGTGTTGGCTGTGGAGGTCCTTTGGCTTTCCCCCGCCCCGCGGTATCACCTGGGAGCGGCCCCGTGCCCCGTCTCGAGCCGTGGCAGAGCCGCCTGTGCTTGGCAGCGTGGTTTGCACGGGCGCTTCAGGCAGCGGTGTGCGGCTGGGGGAGTCGCTGGCGACAGGAGCCAGCATCGGTGTGACCCGCAGGGAGACAGCTGGGAGCCCCGCTGCGGCAAAAGAATAACTATCGCTGGGTGTTTTCCAGGCACCAAAACCAGGGTCAGCCGGGAATTGCCATGCCCGATGCCATTTGCTGGGTGCCCTAGCGAGGAGCATTGCTCATCCTTTGAAGGCGAAGAGGGGAGTTTGCCGGTAACTGGAAGGGACTTGAACAGTCGTAAGACGATCATGCACCCACCCCAGCCCTCTGCAAAACCGCCCATCACGCCATCCTGCCCTGGCTTGAGTACGGCAGTGCCGCCTCACATTTACAGTGCAACTGGGTGTTTCATCCTTCATCCCATCAGAACAGTATTTTCTTCTTAAGCTTTCCATTGGAAACCTGACACAACCCTCCTCCCCTGACTCCGAGGCTGTGGTTCTGCTTACACCCCTCTCCAACAGAAATGAATGAATGGCTCAGTCTCCTGGTGTGTGTAACGCCAGCTCTTCCTCAAGGCTGAGCGATGCTTACGGCTGCTGCAAAGCTTCCTACTTCTGTGCTCTTGAATCTGTTATTGTTGCACACGCAGCTCTTGCGGTGTGTATTGTCAGGCAATCTATACTGAGGTGACTTCACTCTCTCTTTGCAGTAGATAAAAGTTCTAAAACTACATGCAAAGGAGAAAAAAGGCATACGACAGTATTCTGTACAAGATGCAAGCCAGCACTGCGGAACCGGTTCCTTGGGTCACACTCAGGGTTTTCTAGAATGAGACATACCCTGGTGGGATGTGGCTGTGGAGGAGAATTGGGACAAGCACTTTTTCCCAGAAGGTCGTGAGGCCACAGAGAGGTTTTAGCCAAACCAAGTGGCTCCATTTCCAGCTGAGAGACCCTGTGCACAAGGGGCCACCACCCACAGCAGCTGCTGGGTGAGAAGATGCTCCCTTTTTCCAGTGGAAAATGAGACAGCACCACCTCCTAAGGCAGAGCCAATGTGCCTGTGCAGAGTCCCCGCATTTGTAACGTCTGTTCGGTGCTAGTCCAGCCCAAAGCTGATATGACTCGTGCTACGAGGTCATTACTGTGACCGCACAGGAACTGTTGGGGCTTTTTTTGGGGGGTGGAGAGGGTGGTTTGCACAGTGAGTGGGTCAGAAAACGCGTTTGCCTCCGCTGGGTGCAAACATGAAGGTTGCTTTGAATAAGGTTTCAAAATGATCCAGCAATCCAAGTCCTGTCTGTCAAATTCAAAAAGGAGTTGGAGATGTTTCTGGAGGAGAAGAAAATACCAAGCCACAGGCACTATATATAGACGTCCCTGTGAAGGTGGCGACGTTGGAGTGCAGTGTATTTTTATCCCAATAGAGGTGTTATCTGTCTATCTCCCATGAAATGCTGGAGGGGGGGTGTTACAGCACACAGTTCATGCAAAGAGAAAATAGCCAAAGTCACTGTTAAATTTGTGTGGTCTGTGTTTTCCAAAGGCAAGCTGTCATATTTGGAATTTTTTCTCCTCTGGCTCACTGCCCTGTATTTGTTGCATGTCAAAGTTCATCATCCAAGTAGCTGTTTAGTGGCCTGGACAGATTTCTGCTGTGTGTAGGGTACAGTTTAGGTCTGCTACACATCAGAGAAGTACGGGAGTTTTGTGTATACCTCAGCACACACAATCTTTCTGTTCTCTCACCAGCGGCAAAGCCGTGTTTAGCTTACATTGGGGCTGAAGCCAGATAAGAAGGATGCTTCAGTATAAGACGTAACCACATCTGGCACATGCCAGGGGCGGTTCCTAAGAGTTCAAAGGCTTCAGCGTAGATTATTTATGCATTCACCTCCTAGCAAATCCTTTTATTTTTAAATTCCAGACAGTTTATTATGTGGAGATCCTGAAAATCCAAAGTCTTGTCCTCTCTGCATAGATGTTAAAGACCTTAAAACCTGGCCAGACGCCCCAGAGCAGCTACCGGGCAGAGCCAGTGGCCTCTGCGCCGCACTGCCCGAGCGGCTGCTCCCGCGGCGGCTGCTCAGGGCCCGTCTGGCCCCTGTACCTGCACAGCCCGGGCAAAGATATGCACCTATGTGCCCCTGTGCACAAACCCAGAATGTGCCCACCCCATGTTAGCACGTAGGAAGTGATTCAAAAAGCGATTTAAATGCTAGCAAATAAGAAATAGTTTGGGATGGGCTGTAACTAGAAAATTCCCTGGTTTTTTAAGGACTGGCTCTGTGAAATTCCTGACTGCAAACTGAGTGTTGTATTACCGCTAATTCAGCAGCTCTGCTGGGGCCTGCTCGCACTTCCCTCTTGGAATGATACGAGTTCTTGGCTTTCTTGCTGAAGAGGGGATTTATTTTACTTTTTTGGCTTCATGGATGCTCGTGAGGATGAAGAGCAAAAATCTGGCAAGGAAAACTCTCTGCTGAGAAGAGAAACTTTGATCAAACTTGTGATTTTCTCAGCTCCATGGAGTAAAGGATGTTTATTTATAGAGCAGCTTTTTTGGTAAAAACAAAACACCTCCTGTATCCTGCTTTTGATGGCGTATCTGGCTGCAGTGCAGCATGGTGCACGTTAATTTTATTTGCTTTGAAGCATGAAGTGGCGTAGAGTATTAGCGGTAATGAGCAGTCTGTGCAGACTGGGGCAGTCTGTCTTTGGAGAGCACACGACCTTCCACTGCCGTTGCGAATGAATACTGCATTTAAGAGTATCCAGGAAGGCGACTGCGGTGGGATTAACTGTGGTGGAGCAGGATTGCACGATAGCTGTTCTCACTGTGATTCCTGACAAAAAGCATCTGCTCTGGGGTTCAAATCGCTTGGAGGCCTCTGCTCAGCCAGGTTACTTCAGATGAATACCCTGAAACTCAAGCACTCCATAGTGTAGGGAGACAAGAAGTCATCCTTATTACTGCCTTGCTTCTCTGTGCCACACCGGTACTTCCAAATGAGTCCTTGCTACTGCCAGGTGAAGAGCTGCTATTACCGGGTGCCAGTCCAGGGGAGGGTCCGTATGCATTAATATCCCACTGGAGCAGCTAAAGTACCGTGTGGTCCTGCCTGCATGTATTTAAAGCCACCAAAACCCAAACGTGACTAACAGATTGCATTCTTCACCTTGCAGCTGAGGATTCCAAAGCGTTTTATAATTAGTTAACTAATTAAGTCTAACAGCATTTCAGCGTAATGTGTTTTATATCACTTCACCAGAGAGGCACAGGCAGTCAGAGGGCTACCTCAGTGCTGCGCCCCAGCGCTGCGGGGAGCCGGTCCGCAGCCGTAGCCCTCTCGCTCACTACTTCTGGCGATTCCTAGGAGTTTGGTGTCAAAACGCTTTTGGGAGCTGCAAACTGATGGATGTTGCCATAATATAAATATCAACAACAAGTTCCCACCTCTCCTGAGAACTAGTAAAAGGAAGGTGAAACGGGTGAGACAGAAGAAAACCAGACGAGCGTATTTGTGCATTTTTGTCTGGGGCTGAGGGAGTCCGGTTGGAGAAACTACAAACCTTCTCGTTTTCAGCTGAAATGCTACCCGTGGTGGCAGTGGCTGAAAACTGTTGCTGTCTGATGGTTCGCACCTCGCATGAACGGCATCAGCAGCTCCCCTGGAGAGCTGGTTGACAGCGAGGGGCCTCGCTGGCCGCGGCTCTGCTGCTCGCAGGAGCCGGCAGCCCCATGCGGAGCAGGGTCACCCGCGGCAGAGGCTGCCGAGCCGCACGGGTCGCTGCGGAGGGCCCGTCTGCAGCCTGAGGACCACGCTCGCCCCTGCCCCGCTCTGCTGTCCCCCTCGGCCACCGCTCACCTAATGGGTGCTGCAGACGGGAGACCGCTCCTGGGCTGTGCCGCGTCGCCCACCCGCCCCTGCTCCCCCAGCGCCACCGGAACAGCACCGCTCAGCGCCTTTGGGGACTGAGCTACGTGTCCTCTAAGCTAAAGCATCATTTCTGGCCACAGAGGTGCACGCAGCAGAAGTGGATGGCCTCTTCCAGGCTGGCTTTCTCGTATCGCCCACCTGGCCCAGGCACTGCCTCTGTGCACGGGCAGACATGTCTGCCTGCCTGCCTGATGAGCTGTGGGCCAGGCAGGGCTCCCAGGAAAGGGACTCACTCCCAGGGCCATGCTGCCATGCTTTCCAGTGGGAAAACCTGAGAGAGGAGCTCCCGAGAGAGATCTGGTCTTATGTGGGATCCATCCAAGATGACCTGTTGACACCCCAGAGATTCCCTGGGATATGCACGCCACCTTGTACCCACAGGACACAGGGGTCCTCTACAGCTCTGCAGCAATACCCACACGTATGGACCTCTATAGCACACAAGGATGTCTGCCTGGAAGTTTATAGCTCTGCAATTCTGAAAAATGCTCTGAGATTTAACAGCCATTTGAGTCAAGATTTTGAACTCTGTGAAAAGGTTTGTAGAGGCATTGTAAAGAAGAATAGTTCAGGTGGGAGAAATGAAAATCCAGGAATATAATGCAGGACAGGTGAAGCCACACGTCGGTCTCTACCCCAAATTCAATCTGAGCCAAGCTCCTCTAACAGGTCTAGTATCATGTCCTCATTATTTAAGAAAAGCTTTTGTACTGTTAAAGAAAATGACAGAAACAACTTAGAATTTTAACATTAGCCTAGTAAATCATCCCTAGATAAAGTCAGTAAGTCGAGTTTAATGTTTTTCATTAGTGCACCTCAAAGTATTTTGCCAGGGACATAAGCATCATTACGCGCTCCTCTTCCTTTTCAGTGGCTGGGGAAACTGAGGTGCAGTAATGGGAAATACCTTTCTCAACCTCTAACAGTTACAGCTTTGCAATTACTGATTTAATTGCTATCAGTCAAAAATCAGTACATTGCCCTAAAGTTGAAGCATTTGAAATGTGTCCCCCCCCAAAATTCAGGAAGCACCTGAAAAATCCTGGGGAAAACAGCTGCTGTGAAGTTTTTGTGAGGAGAAGGGCAAGCTGGTTTTGTCTCAGCCTGAGAGTCAATGCAGTTACTGTTGTGATGAACTCGAAATAGTCAAATATCACAGGGAAACAGCAGCCAGATTTGCAAACAAAACAGTCTCTCTTACTTTAGACATTTCTGTAATACTGCTAACAGGAAAGTTTCATAGGTCTTGGCACACAAGAATAACACTTTCTATGCTGACGGACCGAGTAAAGAACGTGGGCCCTCCTTACCCCTTCCATGTGGATCCTGGGATTTGTCGCCAGCCGGTGCTGATGAAGCTGCAACCCTCTGGGGACTCTCCTGATGGAGGCAGGGGAGGACAGGACCCCCGACCTCTGGATCGAGCCAAACCTGGTAACGTTTGGTCCACACCTGACTCCATCCAGGAGGCGAATGAGGAGCAGGTTGGAGGGCAGCTGCTCGATGCTGCAGAGGACAAGGGTCCTGCACTCGGGGCACCTGAGCTCCTTCTGGGATTTCAGGATCCTCTGCAGACAGGGCTTGCAGAAAGTGTGCTGGCAGGGTAGCACCTTGGCTGTGGCGTCGAGCTTTTCAAAGCACACAGGACACTCCAACAGGTCAAGGAGAGCTAAATCATCCATCTTCAGTGCAGAGCTCCGTCACGAGCGGAGCTGGAGCCATCCACATGCCACATCCACCGGAGTGGGCTGAGACGCCTTCCTGCGCCCGTGAGAACCGCACCAAAATCCTGGGCTCAGACAGCTATCCTGCACGGAGGGAGAGGGAGGAGGGAAAAAGAGCAGAACTTGACTGCTGGAGTATGTAATACATCCCACCTACATTGCAAAGCAGTGCCTCACCAGCCAATTTGCAAATGTATACTTTGCGCTCACATCCAAGTTTGCAGTGAGTCACTTGTGACTCAGTACGAGCAAAGGGACGGCGTTCGGGCTGACGCCAGAGGCAGGAGCCCCAGGTCCTGCTCGCTGGGCAGACAGATCCCGTAGCTCGAACGGGGCGAGCTGGCTCCCCTCCGCCGGCCGGGGCAGCACTGGCTGCAGCAGGACAGGCACGCTCGGCCTTACTCACACTGTACGCAAAGTTGTCTTTAATGCTCCTCAGTCTGTGGATCATAACTGACACGACAGTGAAAAATTTACCGGCTCAGGAGATAATAGTCCCTGATAAACATCAGACGGGACCTGTTTATGCTCGGCTCTGGCTGAAAGCAACCGCTCACTGCACACCTCCTTGCATACCTTCACACCACCTCGTTTTTCAGATTGGTCCCAATTAAGCTCGCTCTCTACCTGTTTTGACAGCAGTTCTATAAAAAGTGCTTCAAACACAAATACTCTCCGGAGGTACCTGGCAGAGATGCGAGGTGCTCCGCAGTGCCATCCTCGCCTGGTTTGGCTGCCTCAGCTCTCTGAAGCAACCCAAGACGATTATTCCTCCCACAGCCTGAAGTCACTCAACCTGTTCAGCTCCCCCGGTGCTGCACGCCGGCTGAGACTGAAGCGCACACCACGTCGGGATTCAAGTCCAGACTTGTGGCAGCCGCGCGGCCCCGCAGCGCAGACGGGATGCCCTGTGCCCACTGCATGCCGGAGGGTCCGAAGGGGAGCCTTGGTGTGGGGAGCTGGCGCGGCGGCTGCTGGGGTGGGCAGCGTGTGCCAGACCTGACCCAGCCTCGGCTTTCCGCACCCAGCGCTCAATACCGGGAGCAACTGCTCCAGCCACTCATTCCTACGGATGCTCATCTCAACAGCAACCGCTCTGTGGGACAAGAGGGAAAAACCGAAAAGCGTGTGTTTGTTAGCAGGGCTGGGGCTGACTCCCTGTGCAATTTTCAGCGCCGTCACCACAGGCCCCAGCAGCTCCCAGCTGCTCCCGCTCCCAGGCTGGTGGGGCAGTGGGTTCTGTGCTGGGTGAGACAGCCACAGCTGGGTGCTGAGCGCATCCAGCTCCTGCCGCTGCTCCCCGTGGGAAGCGTGCCCAGGCGCTGCAGCGGGACCCAAGCCCAACAGCAGCCTGTGGTTTGACGCGGGCACCTTCTCACTCCAGCGAGGCACTGGACGTGGCACTGGAAGGCCAGGGGGCATTTCATGGCAGTTGTAAGTTGCATGCACTTTATCAGCTGAGTTCCTATCTCGAGGTCTGCCTTGCTCGCACATACTGATGTGTTGCCTAACGAGAGCAGTAGATGTAGTGAAGATCCAAGATATTTTTCCTTACAACCCCTGCCATATGTGCGTTTACAACCTACAAGTAGTACAAGTATTAGAGGAGAAGACTGTAGATCTGAAGGAATGATTTCTACTCGGTTCTCTCACAGGTAATGCAATCAGACTGCACATACGTCCCTTCCCTTTTCTCACGAGGACTCGTTCAGAAGTATGGAGTGGAAATGGTTAATGCGTTTTTTCAAAAGTTCTTCCCCCCAGATCATGATTTTGTAAAATGAAGTTTTTAATTTTACTTTTCTTTTTTTTTTTTAAATGGTAGCCATTTGGCTAAATTAAAATGTTGACAAACATCTTCAGGATAATGCAAGAAACCAATGACCTCACTCTGTTTCATCTCAAGTTTCCTTTTACTTTGGTATTTCTTTGTAGTCTGTCATATGTTGATTTGTGCTTGGCTGACTGGGTGCACACTTTTTAATGAATGATGTTGCAAATAACATCATCTCATCTACTGGCGTTTTTAAATGCAGTGTGTGACACAAACTATGTTGAAAACAAAGGTTTTGAAGGTTGTTTCTCTTTTTTACATATTCTTCCCTATTTGCGCTCTGTGATTAACACTCATGCTGTATTTTCATCTGATTAGAAAGGAAAGAGAATTATGAAATATCTTGCAGTGGACAAGTGGTGGAAATGAAGTTGACCGACTGGTTCTGTGCACGCCAGTTAATGCTAATCTCCAATCAAATCTGTTTTGTGAGTGCTTCAATTTTTCCCAAACTTTAAGGCCAGTCTGCTTCAGTTGTACTATGAAAAGAACGGGCGGGAAGCTCTGCTGGGGAGAAGCGTGTGCGTTTTGCAGCACGCGGCTCCTGGCGAATTCCCAAGGGAAATCAGGAGCTGCTGCCCGAGCGCCCGGCCGCCTCGTGGGGCACCTCGGGAGGGCCGAGGCCGGGGCATCCAGCGGTGCTGGGCCCACACGAGGGGTCCGGGGGGAATCCGGAGGGTCCGGAGAGCACTGCGCCTGCAGGGTGGCCTGTCCAAGGCAGCAGTGACTCTCTGGGCTCCCTGAGGGGCTGGCCCTTGGTCAGTGGCTGTGGGACGCATGCCGTGCTGTTCGTCTCTTGAGAATGCCGCCAGGAGCTAAAGCTCTGGCAGCCTTTCCCCCTGACGCTGACAGCAATGCCAGCCCCTCTCCTGCCTGCCTGGGGCACCCAGGCTGCGGATCGCCGAGGCAGGGACAGGGGCTTTTTCCAGCCAGGAGTTTCTAAATTGCCTGGTACAGCAAAGCCAGGCTCTGATCTTGATTGCAGTCTCTGGGTTCTGCTGCAATATAAAAGCTGATGATGCTAACACTTAGCATTTATATAACACTTTAAATCTTCAAAGCACTTTCCAAATGCTAATTCATCCGTGGAATGCCCCTCGGGCTAAGCATCACCCCCAATTTACATGGAGAAAACCAGGAGAGGAGGCCATACAGCATATCAATGTCCAATTTGGGATCAGGGTGTGAGGCTTTCCTGGTTCTCCACTTAACACTCAGACCATCCCATTGAACTTTATTATCTGCCACTGCCTCTCCCTTGCAATGCGTCTCGTAATTGGGGTTAAAAAATAAAGGCAGAGCTAGAAAGCTGCTAGTCCTTCCCTTTCATTTAAAAAGTCTCTGTTTGATGCCAGTGTTGTAATTAACTCCAGGCTGGATGCAGCGGGGTGCCTGGTCTGGAGGACGCTGCTCCTCGGGCAGCAGGCAGCACCGTGGCTGCAGAGAGCTCCTGTCCAGGCATGGCCATGCATCGCCCGCTGCCGTCCCGGTCCCGCTTGTCTGCAGGAGCCTTCTGTGGCTTACCAGTGGAGGGACGCCTTGTACCGAAGGGATGCAACTGCTGAAATACGTATCGCTGAGTCTTCTAATCACAGTGTTTTATCACGAAGCTGGAAATTGGGAAACGATGTTGAGAGCAGAAATAGTTGTTCTGCTCTGATGTGCCTGTCCTCGCTTTGGCACCGAGTAGCTGCGCACACGTCTCCCCGGGGAGCTGCGTCCCTTGGCTTCCCCCCTCCGAAGTTGACTCTTTTGAGCTCAAATGGAGCCCAAACCAAACAGCAAACACACTTTGTACCCGTCGCCCCTCAGTAGCTGTGCTGTTCAGTGAGCGCTTCTGTGCACCCAGACAATGTCAACACCAGGGACAGGCTGAGCGTGCCCAGCCTTGCAGGAACCGTCCACGTGCTCCTCCGAGGAGAAGGCTTGCAGTTATCAGCACACAACACACACTCAGGCACGAACCCTGCCACTCCTGACACTACGGCGGGTGTACGGCGGCATTTCTCACTGCCGACTCTCGAGGCTTGGTGAGATGATGTGCCATGGCGAGAAGTGCGAGGTTTGTTGTCTCCAGGCTGTCACGGCAAGTGCCTTGTGAGAGCCTCAGTCTCTTCCCACCACCTCGCTCCAAACCTTTCTCCGCTGGTTTCTCTGGGAGAAAAATCAGACAGATTTCTGTGTTCACTGAGTGTGCACAGCTCCTCCTCCTGCTTTGACCACCAGCTTGTGGCTGCGAGTTTCCAACACATAAAGACACTGGTGAAAAAAGTACTGCCTTTTACCAGTTCTGAATTTCACATATTTCAACATTGTTGGTCATTGCCAGTTCTGGTGGTTATGAGACACTAACATATAAACAAGCTTTGCACTTAATACCTTTCGATCACAAAGAACTCCATGAAGTTGGATGTGACTTCTGTTTAAAGAGGGGGGAAAATCAGAGCTGAGGTGACTCTTCAAGGTCATGAAAGCCATCACTGGCAGCGTGGGGAAGGGAGCCTACATCAAATAATCTCTGCCATCAGCTCTGCCTCACTCATGGCCTGACATACTGGGATGCATCCTTACAACGCGAAAACTGATTTCCTCGCTCTTCCTATGGCTGCCTGGGCAGAATTACCAGAAGACAGGGCGTTGATACAAGAAATGGAAAACTCATTTCACACATATCATACAGTTTCCATATTGAAGGGCAAGGAAACATGGGAAAACTGCTCGTGAAAACCCTGCTGTTGCAAAGCAAACACTTGTTCCATACAGCCAAAGTCATTTTTAAGTGTCTGCTTCTGTCAAAGCAAACAGGTTTTCTTTGGCCCACCAGAAGGATGACTCTCACGGAGCTCTGCGACCTTCAGTCTTCTGGCTGAAACTATGAAGACGTTACAGCCTCTGTGTCTCCACTCTTTCTAGGGAGTGACTCTGGTGGGACTATTGCACCTCCAGGATGCCGTGTCCTCCGGGCTGGCTGCCCTCGCGCAGGCTGTGCGGATGGCTCTCCAGCAGGGCCGACATCCCGCACGGGTCTGGCGACGGGCTCCCGAGAAGTGCCCTTTGGCAGCGGTGGCCGGGTGGCTCTTGTTTCTGGGTCCCTCTGGGCTCTCTGCTTGAAATAACAACGGGGAATAGCGTAAGCGAGTGAGGGGAGCTTCTCTCCGTTACCCCTCGCCTTGTGTGCTCCGGAGCCGTCCTCCTCGCCCCATCCTTCATCCCACCACACAACCCAGCGCCCGGACGGCCGCCCCTGTGGATGTCAGGGACCCTGTGCCCCCTGCAAGTGCCGCAGGGGCACCGGGCTGCGGTTAAACAAGCGCTACAGCGCTGTCACGGACAGGGAGTGTGTCTGCTAGGAGAGGGCACGGGCATGGCCGCGCTTCCCGGGGGATGTAAAACGCCTCTGCTACTCTGCATCTTGCGAGTGGATGCCACACGCCTCCTCCTCCAGGGAAGAGGGACTTTTCAGGCTGTTTTTAGCTCCTGGAGGGCAGGGAGACGGGGGTGCCACTTACAAGCTGCTACAAATTATAGATCTGAAGCTAACAGCTTGTCCTCCTACCTACCCACAAACACAACGCCCGGTGTTGCCGCTGAAGGAAGGCGAATGGCAGGTCCTACCTGTGCCTCCGGACCCCGAGGGCCAGGAGGGGGAGCGGTGCCCCCACCACGGCTCGGGGTCGCTCGCTCTGCCGCTCAGCGCCCCTGCGGACAGCACGCTGTCGGCTGCGGCAAGCAGCCATGCACAGCGGCAGCGGTGGGCTTTGTACACATGGTCTAATGCTAATTTAGAGGAGCCTGCACATTTAGTAAATACATTGCGTTTGCTTGAAGACATAATTAGGCCAGCGTGAGTCTGCAGGGATGTGCACAGCACGAGGACCTGCAGCCAGCAGAGCAAAAGTCTCCCTAAAATTTTCCATCTCTCAGACCAACCCCTGGTCCCCTCTGCTACATCCCGGTTGGGCAGGGAGCCAGCAGCTGCTACTCCCTGCTCCCACCGCCCTGCTCCTCACCCTCCGGAGGGGCATGCCGCAGGGACAAACTCGCCGGCAGCTGGGTAGTAAGTCTTCCATTCCCCTTTTTCCCTTTTGCAAGGTAGGCATCAGCTGGCGATTAAAAGCCAAATGCTGAGAAGCCGTCTACACTTATGTAAGAAGAGTGTTTGAGAGACCTGTTTATTAATCTGTGGAGAGTCAAATGCTGTATTTTGCCCATAACAGCCTTGTACAGTCTTGCTGTTGGGTAACACGAAGGCTTCAGCTGATTCTGAAGTAGCTGGAGCAGAGTGGTGCCTATCCAGAAATAGAGAAGTATTTTTAAATGAAATTTATTCACTGATTTTCCTAAGACAGATTGTTTTGTGTTTGTTGATGTGTCATTAGAAGTAGCCGGCAGTGGAGCTGGGCTGAGCAGCAGTGAGCGGACTGGCACCATCCTCCCTGCCCCTGGGGAGGTCACCCGGACCTCCTCCTCCTCCTGCTGCCTGGTCTCTGCACCGAGGGCTGCGGTGGCAGCAGCCCAAGAGGGGGATGGAGGTGGTTAAAGCTGACATCAGGCTTGTGAGATTTTGGGTGAGACCCAGAACAGGCTTTGGCACCTCCGAGTTAGCAGCTGTGAGGTCTGAGCTCGGGCATCGGGTCCTGAGCGGGTGCAGCTGGCAGGCGACGGGGTGACACCGCCACCCCTCCCGAGGACGGATGACCTGAACCCTGTCTGCACGGGTGATGGGGCTTCAACGGGAGGGGACAAGAGCCGTTCGGCAGGTTGCTGCATGGCCTGGTGTTGGAGTTTCCTCCTGGGGAGGGAAGGGCACTGGGCAGCCCCTGCTCAAGAAACTGCAGTTTGGACGTTAAGCTGCCTGTGAGAGCATGGCCCCTCCAGCAGACGGTGCCCCGGGTGCCCCGGCACCAAAGGCAGGCCAGGCTGAAGAGGTTGCTGCTGCCAGCCTCTGCTCCATGCTCCTGCTGTGGCTCTGTCTCTCTCCGTTTTCTGGTACATTCATCCTTTTTTCCCCTACAGTGCAGTGAATCTGCAGGGATGCAATTTTCATTTCTTAAGACGAGAAGAACTAAGGGTGTCCAAGCAGCAATAGACCCGAGCACCAGCCTAATAGGCTTTTGAAAGTTGCTTTGAGCAATTCTCAGCTGTTCTTCACACAGGTCTGACCACAGAAAATGTCAGGCTTCTGTCACCTAATTAAACACAGATGCAAATAACAACACTGCTTGCAACGATACATCACCTTTTAGTGTTCCCAGGTGCTTCTGGCTAACAGTGAGTGCCACAGCCCAGAGCAAGGCTCGCAGATCAGCTGGCGAAGCAAACCAGGTTATAAATAGTGCTGCTCCAAGAGCTCTAGCTCCAGGTGTGGAGGGGACAGTTGTGGTACAGGAGAGGGAGCATGGCGGGGGTAAGTCTTTAACAGACCACTGCAAATGTGCTTCCACTTTATGGCATTAAGGAGCAATTGGTTCAGCTATTTGCTGCTGCTTTGTTTAAGCAAGTGGCGATTTGAGGGCTGGCAGTTTGACTTTGCTTCTCTAACAGCTCTTGCTTTCACAGCAGTGCTCCTCATGGAAGGAGGTCTGGAGAGTGGGATCCAGGCTGCCCATGAGCCCAGTGAAGAAGAGTGTAGTGGAAAGGCATAGTGGGGCTGGAGTCCTCGTGGTAGAGTTACTCCATGCTGGCAGACTGGTTTCCATGTCTGCAGGTATGTGGGAGCTGTATCTCAGCCATGGTACAGCATTCCTTATGCGCTTGCCTCTGATGTGACATGGTGTATATCCAAGAACATTTGCCTTCCATGGCCATGTGTCTCTGGAGGCGTGCGCTGGGCAGTGCCACCTTCGTCCCGTGGCTGTTGTTGCTGTTCCGTTCTCTAACCGGTGCGTTCTCCCGAACTCCAGTTTCAGGCTGCATTGCTGCTCTCAGGAGGAGCTGAGGGAGATTTGCCTCTGTAGGTAAAACTCAGCCCTTGGGAATTTCCCTCTTTGAAGTGCTTTTTCCTGGTTTTTGTTTCTTTGTGACTTCAAGATTTTTATGCTTACTTAGGACTCTTACCTGCCCATGTAAGAGTCTCTAGGGCTAAGGTGGGTGCTAAGTAAGCTGGCTTTCATCAGGGAGCCTGCACACCGCTCCTGGAGGTGCTGGGCGTCCTCCCCTCCCACTGACTTCAGCCTCCAGGAATGCATGTCGGGCCCTGCCTTGCGTGTGAGGCGAGACAGCAAAAGGAGACCTTAGCTTGGTTTCCTAGAAAAATGGAGTTTTATGAAGTCACAGTGTATGCGAAGGTGCATATGTGCAGCTCTGCGTCTGTCTGTGCACCCTTATAACTTGTGAATCCAGTTCAGTGGAGAGTAAAAGCATGCAGAATTTAAAATATCCTGTGACTTTTGTGAAAACAGGTGGCTGAGCACAAAAGAAGGAAACCCTGTTAGCCCTTTCATGAAGGGAGACGATGCAACATGACTTCACACCTTATTTCAGACCTAACTAGATGCTCGCAACTCCCCACAGGAGAGAGATGTTAAGTATGCTCCAAACAAAAGAGGATGTTTGCACTTAACAGACATCAGAGAATCCAACCATGAGCTAAAGCCACATGAAGTCAGGCTTTCTTTAGCTCCTATATGCATAAATCTACTAGTTTTTACCACCATACCAATGGCTTCATTTCTGCTGTGTCCCCGTCCCTTAGCCTGTACGGGGTGTATAGACAGCAGACGTCAGCCCTCCTTGTAACGAGAAGCTTGGATGCAGGACGAGATGCTCAAGAAACCCCATGGTGGGGGGATGCTCCCTGAGGGCTGGTGGTGAGTGATCAGCATCTGATGGCAAATCGATGCACACCCTTGCTAGCGAGTGAATGGACACCTTAGTCCAAGGCTGAGCAAATCTTGCAGTGTTTTCCATGATTTTGAAATTGTGGTGTTTAAGTAATTAGTTGCAGTGCTGCTTGCACTGGTACCACCCATTTCAGTTCATGTGTGTTGCTCCTTTGTGTCTATTTTCTGCTAATGATATTAAACAAATTCACTGCTATGAATATCTGTATGAACAGAGAATATTGAACAGACTGCTTTGAGCAGGAGGTTGGATTAGATACCTCTTGAGGTCACTTTCACCCTGGATTATGTGGTGATCCTAAATCAAATAATGAACATCATATAGTTAGCACTGAGCACCACGCGACCTGCATGTTCAGCCAGATCTGGCTGGGGCAACTCAGTTAAAAAATTCTCCAGACTTTTTAAATAGTTCATTTAAAAAATGATGTGATGTTTAATGTCGGATAAAAGATTACAAATGTTATGAGCTGCTTGCAAAGACAAATGGGAGATGGCTTAGAAGCAGACCTTTGCCTGTCTCTTCTCATGTAGACTGGTTTGTAAGGTCCCTGGTATAAAACAGTCTCAGCTAAGACTTTTTTGATGCTGCAGAATAGGAAAATACAGAGTAGTAATTTGCCGAATACTTTTATTTACGAAGGTATACTTCTAGCTGCAGGTACCAGTATCTCCTGATACTGTGGGTAAGCAGAGGCATAAGACTATAGTCTTGCAGACCTCGTGTCCATGCCCCACATCTCTGCCTGCATTCTTCTGCAGTGTATTTGCACCATGCCACCATCACCTCCCCAGTACAGAGGTGGTCACATTGAACTGCTCCACTCTGCTGCCTGGGGACCACATGAGGATGGAACGAAGCAGCCTGGTGCACCGTGCTGCTGTTTGCAGTGATGGCGAGTCTTCTATCCACTGATCTGGAGGCAAAAATCTGGGTCTAAGGAGTGACTTGGGCAACTGTTTCAAGTGCAGTCCTTGCCTGATCAAGGTGGCGATCCAGCCCGAGCACTGGAAAGAAGTTCAGCACTTGAAATGAAAAGATGGCAGTTATTCCTCTTACGTGGGAACATAGGACTTTATTTCTGAAACACACTTAAGGTATGCCAAAGGGGAGAATTCTTTTCTGCCGTATATAAAAGGACTAATCTGGGCAAGTCCTTTTTGACACCTTTCCCCAGAACTGATGTACTTTGCTATTACTGTAACTTTTTCAATACAAATACATGTGTCGTGGTAGTACTTGATGGAAAGAGGAGTGGTGAAATATGATTCTTTAAATCAATGGCATGCTCCTATTTATTGGAATGGAAGCCTGACTGGAGCAGGCTCATGTTTCACCACTTCTTTAGCTAAAAATATGGAAGTACTGACAAGTGAAATAAGGGGAGCCAGCAAGAGTGAAGGCCCCTAGCTTGGGAGTTTTGAGACTGTGCACTGGACAAATGTAGTATGTGTGTACTTGTTCCAGGTCCCAGTCTAATCCCACACACTGTACTGGGAGGCTTTCTCTGCGGATAAAGAAACATGTGCTGCATTTGGGCAACAGCCTCATCGATGTCTTCCTCAGGCTGGTGGGTGAAGTAGTCTGGTCTTAGTCGGTCCCTTCATCAAGCCTCTGCTGTGGCACTATATATGGTACACAATTCCTGTAACCAGCAGAACTTCCTAGGCAGTCTTAATCAGTGGGTAAAATGTCTTGTCCCATGTGCAGATCAAGTCAGCTCTCCCTGTGTCTGGTCCAGCTGCTGTCAGCCTGGTCACCCGTCCTGTCACATCTGGTCCTTCGTGGGATGGCCCCACCAGCGAGGGAGTGCAGCTGCTGTATGGACGTCAGTCTGTGCTGGCAGCAAGTTTGTTTAAAAGGGAAGTCACTTTTTTCCTTTTTTATTTTGAGATCCGAAATATGAGTTCCCCCCCTTAAGGCAAAGAGAGGTCAAGATCGGCTTCTGGCAAGGCTGGCTGCATGACAAGGAGCTATTGTGGCCATTCTGCTTGCTGGGTGGCAAATCCTCATGGCTGGCAGGTTAAAGGGAGCGAGTCCTGTAGAGCAGATGCTATTATCGGGAAGCTGCACTCAGCCTGCCCAACAATATATAGAAACCCCTCATTTTGTAATGAGTGACGAAATCCAAGCACAGGCTGTCAGGCCAGGTGGAGCGGTGACTGTGCTGCCTGCAGACGCCCTTCTGGGAATCCCAGGCCCTGCTCCTTCTGATTGCCATGTAGTGTGTTGGGAAATGTCCCCGTTTCGCTGGCACCGTGCTGTGAACAACCCTCCCGCCGGCAGCGGCACGAGCCTCCCCGGGCTCGCCGTGGGCAGCGTGGCCGTGACAAGCAGCACATCCAGCGCTGCTGCTGCGCCTCCGCTGGGGCCGGGGCGGTGGGAGAGGAGTGGGTCCCTGCCAGGCAGGATTGGCATGGGCGCTCCCCAGCCACCGGCGGCGGAGGGCTGATCTGTTCCCAGGGCACAGAAACGCATCTGAAACCTCCTGATGGCGATTCTGCTGCTCGGAGGAAAACAGAAAGTGGTGGAAGGGAGCCTGAAAATCGGGCTGAAGAGCGAATATGTGAGTAACCATAAGAGTCAAAAACCATCTCTGGCTCTAACAAACTCCCTATTCCTGTGCTGGGGCTCTGACCCTGACACTCCTTACGTGGTTTGTTTGCCTGCTTTCACAGTGACTTGTCTCAACACCTGAGTCATTAGCTAACGGGCTTGCTGACCCCACAGGCTAAAGGCTGAGAGGGGATATGATTG
>VZTL01044582.1:7083-20814 GCA_013400535.1 Scopus umbretta | reverse complement strand
TCAAATCCCCAAACGCAGAAAGTGAAGGCTTTATCGGAGTTTAGTTACTTATCTGGATTTTTGTTAAACCACTCCTGTGATCTCCGCGTAGTTGTGCGAGCGTGTTAATTGTTCTGATAATGCGTTGTTATCGATACAATAACAATACAATCGTGTATAATGTGATTTACTTGCCTTTGACCTGTCAATTCCAGACGCATGCAAATTCAAGGGCGCGATCTTTCCTTCTGCTATCGGGGGGCGNAGTTTTGTGGCAGAGAACACACTAATGCAAAGCAATCTTTGTTATATATTTTTTTTTTTTTTTTTTTTTTTTTTTTTCTTTGCGTGTAGGGTATCAGCCGCCGATTCCACATCCCTTTCGGCTGTCCGAAGTTGCCGGGCACTCTGGTACCTTAAGCGCGCTTGCAGGCGAACTTTTCTGCTCGGGTGGCATTTGGCAGATGTGTGAGCGCTCCTAAAAGTCTTTTCCCTCGTGTGAAGTCGAGCACACCTGTAAGCGAGAGAGGGAGTTTTACCCCCTGAGCTCTTTATCGTGCGTAATTCGCCAAATTCATTCATTTGCTCTTGCAGAGAGCTTCCAAATGCTCGGTATTATTATTTTTCAATAACATTCACTTATTATTACAGCAGCTGGTAGCCCAAGCTCTAGTGAAGTGCCTGGCAAAGGATTCTATCATAAAACACTGGTTTCTAAGTTTATAGTTTCTAATTTGGCTGTGAAAGTGTGATTCTGGATGGAACTTGGCACTTGAACGCTCAGCTGGAGAGTAAACTTTTTATAATAAAAACACGGGTTTATTGGGTTTGCTATTTTAAGTTAAAAGAGAATTAGCAAAGTTTTTACTAGCTTGGGAAACGCAGAGAAGTCCTGTACTTTTTTGAAAATTAAATGTTAGGATTTCGGTAAAGGGCGGAATACGTTCTGCCTTTTCTTTGCTGATTTAATGTGCTCTTCTTTTAAAAGCAAACCCCGATCTTTGTCTCTGTGCTTTAGGACACCGGTGGCTTGCTCCTGCAGGGACAGCAGACCTGGCGCTCACACAACCACCAGTGGCAGTTCTGAGCAGAGGGTTACTTACTAATTTTAGCCAGAAAGAAAAGCTTAAAATGCAGCCTAGTCTGATTTGCTAACAGACTAGATAAAACTTAGCTAATCTGTATGCACTCCATTTGTAATCCAAGCTATTTTCATGTACTTTAATGACTCAATTTTTTGCTGCTTTTTAATCCTGTTAGCCTTGCAGTGGTTATGCAGCCTGGGAAGAGCGATCAGAACAGCAGACAAGGAAGTCCTGGGAAAAAAAAAAAGGAGTTGGGTGGTTACATGCTAGTCCCTGACTGCTAGATGACTAGTCCCTGTCCGGGGATGTGAAGGTGAGAATTAGTCTCACTCCAGAGTTTCTGAGCAGGCTTAGATGTTCCGGAAAGGGCAGCTAAATGCCTTTTGACCACAAGGAGCTACTACCTAGAGCTCATCAAGTAAGGCAGATGTGTAAGCTTCCTTTCCCTCACGTGATGAAATCAGAGTTGATATGGATGGAGACTGCTGGCTGTCCCGGGTCAAGTTTTCCTGTTTGAGCAATTGCCTACAGCTTTTCTTCAATGGAGCTGAGCAGTGCCCATGGTTCCTTTTTCCAAAGAAACGGACCCAAACGCTGCAGTGTCGCTGCCTTGTACGGACTGCGCAGTGTGGTTTTACAGTTCACTGTTAGGAAAGGTGAGCCTTGCTTTTTGGTGTCTTCTGCTACAGGCTTCTTTACATTCACAAGCTCTTAAAATGTCTCCAGTCCCTGGAGAAAGGTCAGGAACCCTTGACTGATGTCCCCACATCCTAGGCTGCTCTCTCTTGCCTACCCATTCCTTCACCTTTCCTGTTGTCCAGTGGACAGCCAAAGAGTGAGGGCCAGATGCCCTCTAATCTAGTGGGTAGGAGACAGTCCTGCAAAGAGAACCTCACTGTGGAAAGGTAAATTAGATCAGATGTTTTTGGAGTAGAGAGCGCTTTTTAACCAAGACACCTTTCCAGAGGGAGAGACATCTCTGAAGTTCTTTACGTTTAAATTCAGTTGAAATTTTACACTGACAATGATCATCTTGTTTCACTTCTTAGGGCTGTCCAGCAGGCATAGAGGATTTTTTCCTGGAATAAATACATTTTAATGACCAGTTGAGTTTTGTTCAAGGATGATTCATAACCAAAAACCACAGAAGGTTGTTTTGCTAGTCATGGGTGCTAGACAGGTCCCAGAAAATCCATGCAATTTTGAAGACAAAGTCTTCGATTTCAGTGGGTAAGATTATGGTTTGGAAAGCTTTGACAGGCACTTCAGGATTTGTAAGTGCCCAAGAGGCTAAAAAGAAGATCAAAGTTAAATGTTTGGGCCATTCCCCTCTGAAGAAAAGCTAAGCATAAGTCTTTGCTCTTTGCTTTCTGTTTATAATGACTTTTTAATTGACTACAAACAAATAGGGAATGGAGGCCCTTAATGGAAATTATTTATGTCTCTTTCTGGACATAGATTCATGGCCTTCTTTATGGACAGTGTCTTGTTTAGCTGCTTGTAAGAACGGCCAGTTTCTGGGTTCTGTTTGGTTAGGAGAAATCACAATATCTGTTCTTTAATACCAAGCCACTTCAGAAAGTTCAAAGCTAATGGTCATGAGCCAGTTTTAGTGGTCAGATGAGTTAAACACAGAGGGCACCTACACCCAGACCCCACACCTACCTTAGTACTTGCACGCACATTTTAGCTCAGATCAACACTGCCACAGCTTTCTAAGCAAATCTCTTCACTGTGCTCACTCACCATGCTTTGGTTTCCATTGAGGAGCAGTTTCAGATGAGACTAAACTGGAAGATGCTCTTCAACTGCCCATGGGAGTGTGGTCCGAGAAGAGCCTAGCTCAACCTAGATCAGCTAGACCCCGATAGCGTAAAATGGATGATACTTAGTGTTCTTGATTCAGACAGCTAACAATTCCACTTTTGCATCCACTTGTTTGAGATGCTTCAGGATGGGCTTTTCTGCCCAAGGGTAGAAAAGGCATTTCTGCCTCTGTGTGAGTGTTCTGCTGGAAAGGAGTTCCTCCACTTTTTGTGTGCTCTGTGAGGATAGTCGTAGGTAGCCAAAAACCAAGGACCGGAGAGTTGATGGTTGCTTGGCCCCCATCTTTTGGGATTCTGCTAGGCCTTACATCGTCCTCACAATAGACTTCTCACTGTCCACCGTGGGATATATAATGGCTTCCCTTGTCACGGACATTGAACAGAAACTTTTCTCATTTTCTGAAGTCAGTTGAATAGTTAAATCTTACTGTGGGAAACATTGGCTAGATTTTTTTCTTTTCCTCACTTAAGTGTGTAGTTTCAATAACAATAATTGCTAGATGACTTTTTTTTAACATCCAAACTTATATTTTCTCTCCTTGTAAATAGTAATTTATTATTTTGAATAACTTGTCTCTGTGAGTGCTTGACAGGTGTGTATAATCATCTCATAATAAGCAAATGGACTAATAATAACAATAATAGCTACGAAACACCAAGATCTTGCACTTCTTCTGAAGGCTTCTGATGGAGTATTTTGTCTAGTACTGGACTTCAAGAAAGATGTGGAGTCCTTGGACAGAATGCAGCAAGAGTGATCAGAGGTCTGAAAAATGCAACTTACAAGAACAGGTTGAAAGCAGTTTTGTTACTTAATCTGGAGAGGAGAAGGCTTAGGAGGCAAACTGGTCTTTAAGCATATAAAGGGGGGAAAATGAGGGGATTAAATTGTGGTTGTGGGGATAGACAAGAGATAATGAGCTTAAGATGTGAATTTAAGCTAAGTGGTGGAAAAAAACAAGCTGCAAATACTGAGGATAGACATGCAGAGCCTCCCCTTGCCTGGGGAGGCTGTGGGAACACCTAGGGATGTTAGGAACAGGTGAGACTAATTTGGCAAGAGTGACAAAGCCCTAGAACAGTTTTCTTCTGCCTGGCTTTGTATGGGTCTATGACATGGGAAGAATCAACTATAACTTAGTTCTTCATGCGATCCTTTTTGCTCTTCAGAGCCCAGACGTCTTGCCGGTTCACAGCCTGTGCCTTCGCTGTTCTTTCCTACCCACGCATGTGACCCACACCACTGCTGCCCCCCTTCCTCATTGCCAAAATGCTCATATATGAGCATGTCTTCCATCCATCCACATGCTGAAGAAATTTTTTTTTTTTTTCCTATCTTGTTTAGTTGGCACTGGCCTCCTCTTTCTTCTTAGCACAGTTTTATCACTGTCTGTGAGAAATCCTGTTCCTGATACAGCTTTGCTATTTTTTTTCCACTTTATCACCTTTCTAGTTTGTTTCAAATCTCTGCTGAAAACGCATTTTCTGCATCATTTCTACCTGAGTTTCTCTTCCAACTGCATTCCCTAGATCTGTAATATTTAGTTTTATAAATTATCGTATTATCATTTATATTAAAATTTCAGTGTAATTATTTTAATTGCAATATGCTACACAGCATGAAAAAAGGAAGGGTCATCATTGTTCAATGGCATTGGCAAAAAATTGTCAATGGTGTACCAAATCAGTGATGCATTTCGCCCTTGCTGTACAAAATTTGTTTAGGGCATCTTTGCCTGTAGAATGCAAGAACGTTTGTAACCTTTTACTGGCATTTTATTTTCTTCCTATGGAAGAATATTCTCCCATGTGAGGATGCTTATTATCAGTGATGTAAAAGATAAAGGCGTTTTTCATTTGTGTTTCATTTTGAAAAACTGACTTTTATGACCGATTCTACAGAAAGACTAGGAAAGCAGAACATATGTTAAGCAATAGATCTCTAAATGAGCAGGTAGTTTTGCAGTGCTCTTGGAGACACCTTTTCAGTTCAGCAAGAAAAATAAAACCAAGACTTCCAGGAAGAGTTATTCTGGTTTTTAGTTCTCTCGTTGTCTTTTTGTTACATTTTATCAGATGTTGTTCATGGAGTATGAAGAAGGTCATGCCAAAAATACTCATTTGCCCAGAAAGTAAAGAATTCAGACTTGGATCTTCTAAAAGACCTAAAAAGAATTAAGCACAGATTGTTTAAAGTACGAGGGTGCCTAATTTCCATTGATTTTGTTTCCCTCAAGGAGATTCAATGGGATTTTATGCCCTAAATTCCTTGAAAATATCTGTATACTCTGGATGGAGTCAGCCCAAAGCACATTTATGCTTTATGATAGAAACAGATTGCTGTATTGTTTCTTGTTCACCCCCTCCAGTTTTTTAATGCTTCAACTGTTTTCCAAGTGGGATGGTTAAACAATGGTTATAACAAAGACTATATAAAGTTTAATTTTCTTGGATTTATCTGGGCCTTCACTCCATTTTGCAAATGGGGCCCAGTCCCGCTGGGCTAGGAGTTACCTGTACAAGTTTCCAATAAGTAGGCTAGTGTGTGAACGTGCCCACGTAGCTCCTCAACCATAAGTGCCTATGTGCATGCCAATGGTAAACGCAGGATAAAGGAAGGAAAATAACTAGAAATTAGCCTTCAGAGGAAAAAAAGTGCAAACCACCTCACATGTGCTGTAAGATAGGAATATGGGATGACAGGCACTTGCATTGCAGGAGATGACGTACCGTGAATTTGTGGTCTAGCTTACCTCACCGGGGCTTGCTCTTGTGTATATAGCCTTTGTGTAAAAGAAAGCAGCAGGAGATGATGCCAAAATGAAAACTTGTGGATCGCCTAGCCACGGTCTTTTGCTGAATTGTCAGGAGTGCCGTATATTTTTTTGCAGCACGCAGAAAGACAAGAAACACATCTCAGCCAAAAGACATACTACCTCTGCTTTTCACTCCCAAAACTTCTTTTTTTTCTTTTTTTTAAAGTTTGTGTTAAGTGCCCTTCTTTTTGAAAAGTAGTTTAACAAAGTTGTTAAATGCCATAAAAAATAGAATTAATGAATAATCTTCTCTATTGCTATAATCCTGTAAAAATGCTGCAAGTATACCTATTTGATGTATTAAAACTGCTGCACAACAAAGCAACAGCAGTACCTGTGTTCGACCAATGAAACACCGTGTACTTTCACTTGGTTCAGTTGAAATAGTGGGCTTATTAAGAACAGCATTAAAGCTGCTATCTTTTGGTGGAGCCATACTTCAAAACAAAGTTCATGGAAACACAAACACAAGGTATGACCCCAGACTACTCAAATTAATGGAGATGCTCCTGTTGCCTCACGGAAAATATGAAACTGGTATCCTTTTCTTCTCCTGGCCATTGCATGGACAGGTAAAGTATAAAGCCCCTTCATACAATCCACACCAGCATTAATGTTGGGATTTTCTGAAATAGGATTATTCCGATTTGGTTTTTTTCCCCCAGGTGTTATGTGTGTGATAGGTAGATAGAAAATGAAAAATAGTTTACTTGTTTGCCATAAAAATCAGTGATCTTGGACATAGCAAATGTAGAAAGCATGCTTTATTCTCTAAAGACTTCACTCAAAGCCTGCTGAAATACATGGGCTCTCCCGAGCTGCCTCCCAGGTTCGTTGGAGGCAGGCAGTAAACTACATTGGCCAAACCAACTCTTTTGTGACTTCCCTGTTGAGTTCAGGTCTTCCTAGGTAAAAGGCCAGTCCATGAAACCACTTAGTTGCCAGTCACCTATTCTCTGCTTATCTCTCTCCCTGTATAATGGCATGACTGGTTATCTTACAGATAAGGAGTCTGTTGAACTTTCAGTTCCTACCATTGCTGGAAAGACTGAAAGTACATAATCCTTTTCCTTCAGAAGAACATATCCCTTTCTCTTTGCCTGCCATATGTGTTAGTGCGACCCCTTCAAACGCAGCTATGCTTATAGATGTTTGGATTTTCTTAGAGGCGGGGATGGGTTTAACATGAGAGTTTTACCTCAAAGTGTAGGTGCAATTAGTTTATTTTGGCTGACAGCACAGAGAGCTTAAGACAAAACAATAAATTACAACTGGCAGGATTCCTTCAGGCAATCTGACTTTTTCCTTCTTTTTTTTTTTTTTTCCTTTTTCTTTTTGTGTTTAACAGGAGGTGGCGGTTGTAACATTTGCAAAATAATAAGTACAATAAGTTGACATTGTGATATGATTACTTATGTAAGTGCTTAGACATACAAATACCTGAACACTAATGTCATTATTGAGAGTCATGGCAGTTATTCCAGCCAAGTTAATAAAAGATCATTACTATAACTATCTACACAGGACTGAACACGATGGGGAATCCAGGATATGGGAAGTCTAACAATACAAAACGCACTGAAACTTTATTCTTAGTGTATTTGTTATTCTAACAAGAAATCAGAAATAATTCAGTGGGTACTTGATCTGGAGGGGTATTTAGAGATAAAATTACACAAGAAAATTTTGCTTGTCTTCTCTCTGTATTTTTCCCCCCTATTTTCTCTGTTGCAGAAGCAAAACACAGTTAATTTAAGCATGCTTTCTCTGTAGTTTACATGCTCCTGGATCTTAACATAGAGATGTAAATAGCTGGGTGTGAACTCGCCAGGTATTATATTCAGCTGACACAAACAACCCAACCAGATAGTTCTGTGCAGATAACAAACTCATTTCTGCATTGGTCGGGAATCAGGGCTCAGGTGATTGTTGCTTTTTAATGATTATTTATTTAAATTGATCTAATTCAAATACAGGGCCGGTCCCAGGCTATGGCTGGCTGGACAAACTTCACAGGTTGGACAAAACATTGGGGCAGGAATTCGTGCTCGTTCCCTGTCTCACCTCACACCCCCCAGCCAGGACTTCTCCACAGCGCTCTGCTATCGTTCCTTCTTCCCATCCAGAAAAAGCCTGCAAAAACAAGCCTTGCCGAGTTATGCAAGGACCAACAAATCTCAGTTCTGGCAGGTAGGAGGGGAGGTAAATAACAAAGTGAATTTCAAAGTGATATCAGTGGGGATGCCTCACAGAATGGGCCTGCCTCCAACCTACCCATAGGATTTTTAGATAGTGTCTTCTCCAGGCTCTTCAGTACAAAGAGAGCAGCTGTCCCTGAGTTAACCAGGGATGATTCCATCCAAGGTACCCGCTAAAATGAGTGTTTCTTCCTGAAGCCTAGAACTGAGTCCAATACTGCTCTGAACATACAAGCACTCCACACAAGCCCCTCATTGAACTGGACAGCCACGCTCTGCACCGGGGAGGTTTCCGACGGAATGTAAGGATAGCGCATACAAGACATGCTGCAATGCCACCCAAGTGTTTTCAACCTCCTTCCAAAAGGAAGATCAGAGTCTAGATATTGCAGCACTGAGATCAAAACTGGAAGCCCATTTTTCAAAAAACCGTCACTGCCAAAAAAGCATATAATATATCCCTGAAGGATGCTCATACTGTGGTTTGAAGACACACACATTCCCAGAGCCTTCCTTCTAGAATCCACCTCCTCCTGCTCTGCACCAACACTGAAAGCTGTGGATCAGTCAGCTGATCCAGCTAAAAACCAGCCATCCCAAAAAGAAAGAAAACACTAGTTTTCACCAGCCACACAAATGCCCATTTGATTGCTAATGTTGATGAACGAGGGGCAGTGGAAAGATGAAGGCAAGGAGAAACACGGGACCTTCCGTTTCAGCAGCTGCACAGTCTGAGATCAGCGTAACCCCCTTGTGAAACCTCATCCAGTTACGGGAATGTACACAAGGAAGGCACAACATTTGGTCTCTTAGAGAGGGTAACGCTGGGCTGGAGTCAAAATTATCATCAATTTAAATTCTCCTTTGAGATAGAAAAACCACCGCCACCAGCTCACAAATCTGCTTGCCATCCTCAGCAGTCCTGCCGATCACGATTTCACAGCTGCTATGGTGGGAGGAATTAAGCCCTTCCTTTTTTTGCTCTGCAGCCAACACGTACTATTTAAAAATCAGATGGCTTTGGCATAGGTCTGTCTTCACTGGCAGTTTGTTTGTATACTGCATTTACTTATGACAACGAAGTATTGGAGAAAGGTGTTTGAAGCTGGTTTATCAGTGATCATCAATGTGTAAAGCCATTACAGAGCAGCCAGTAACAGGCTTTCTCAGCCAATGGGATCTGGCCTGGAGCATCAACAAGGCATGAATGGAGTCTGAAGCTTGCTTTTTACCTCTGGAAGCGAAGAAGGAAAATCCATGTATGACTTCTATGTCCGTCCCAGCCCTCACGAGAGTTTCTCTCAGCCAGTGGACTGGCAGGAAAGTTTCCACTGCAGTAGTATCGCTAGCCAGCAGGGGCAGTGGTGGCACAGGTAAAAGGTCCAAAGAGACTCCTTTCCCTTGCTCCTTGCGCTCTGGCTCTGCTAGCTCACAGCTCTCTGGCGACAGCTTGGTTTTGAGACTAGATATGCAGGAACAGAGGGGAGCAAGGAGGGTGAAGCTCTCCTAATGTCATTTCTCACCTTCCTCACAAACAGATCTCCAAAGCTCCAAGCTCCGGGTCACGTTGTAGTCACACCCAAACTTGCGATACTCAGCTTCCCACACCTTTCTCCCCATGAGCTCCTCGGGCTCTTCAAAGTCCTCTGATCCATGAGCACTTCTGAGCTTCCAGCTCCTACTGACTCTCCTAGACACCTTTCCGGAATTAAATAAGCCCAGCAGAGAGGAGCACAATTATCCACAGCATGGAAACCTGTTGCAGAAAAATTGCTATAGCTTCATATATCTTAATGATTGAGGGTTTCGTTAATAGCCTACGTGTCCAAAGATTGGACCAGATCCCCACTGAGCTGGCAAACTTCTGTGGAGAAATCCCTGGCACCACATTTGTTTATCTTAGTTGACAATTTGTCTCATTGTCTCTAACATTGATGAAACCACAAATAGTGCTCCAAGATCATTTGCCTCGATAAAAATGACAACAAATTTAAGAAACACAGATATGTAAGCTGCATTACAATCTTTATCAGTGGCACTCAAAACCGAACTGGAACCATTCACTTTCAAGGACAGACTATTAAAATAGGTCCTCCACCTCAACAAGATAAACCTGTCCATAATATATATTTGTGTCCATGAGGAAATCACTTTGATCTCAAATGCAACCTTTCAACAAATTAGGGGAAAAAAAAAATTGCTATGTGTTCATATAGGACATTAAGATAGTGTAAGCAAAGATACAAAGTTGTGGTTTCTAAAACTTGGACACAGATGCTCCTATTTAGAAGTGAAATGACTTGATTTCACTGCTACTTTATCCTTCAATGTGAAACTGGACAAGAGTTTCTTCTAGAAAATGAATGAGGGCATCGACATGAGGGTTTAATGCAAAGTAATTTATGTGTGTTAAACTTACAGCCTCAGATTACTCAAGACACTTTTCCCAACTGTCCCCAGTTAGACAAAGCACATGGATTTATTCTTCATTAAAGTTATAGCTGTCCTTCCTAGCTCTTTCAGAGGTGGCTCAACACGTTCATTGCCCCAGCGTCTGTTTCTTGCACCAGCCATGGAGCGATGGGCAGTGGCTGGGGTAGAACACTCGATCAGCTGCTCCAGGGAGCTGGAGCGCACCATCAAGTACATTTGTGTCAATGATCTCCAAAGCGGTTTGCAGACGATGGTCTTTATTCATATTGAATAATGTTTAGTTCTTCAAACTAATTGTCATATACTATGTCAATTATGTAAAAATACTCGTTCTACATCTCTGACGGCACTCATTTGTCTCTCACCTCTTAGACTATACCCTTCCCTGAGTTACATTCCTTGTGTTGTGGGTTGGGTGAAATGTCATTGAAGCTATGGGCGTAACCACTACCTCCTTTTAACGCAGCTGTAAGAAACAGTTAAGCTGCTTTATGAAATAATAGCGACCTCCACCCCAAACAAAAGCGTGTGTTACTGTTCAAAACCACAGCACATACGTAGCCTGCGCAGGCTGAATGGTGTAGGAGAGGGGTTTGGCTGACTTGTTTTTAATGGAGCAGGATATGTGCGCGTGTCTCCGTGTGCGCGCACGCGTGCGTGTGTGTAGGAGGGAAAGAAAAGCCCCACAAGAATAAATACAGAGAAAGGAGATAGAGCCTAAACAAAATACTAAGACTGTGGCCATCAGAAAAAACCCAGGAAGGAAGTCTTTGAGCTGCATACTTGAATATTCCCATGCTCAGGGAACTGGGACTTCATAAAGTCTTTGAAAATGAATAGGTTTTATCAGAGAGATCTGATTCCATTTGAAATTTCTCTTTCTAAAGGCAAAAAAACTCACAAGACCCTGAACTTCAATTAAGTGTTCAGGTCAAAAGGTATGAGACAAATCCCTACTGACCTGAAATCAGGAGAATTGCACAAGATGTAAGCCAGGCTGGAATTTGCCTCCCATGTTCAATATTCATTTCTCCCCGCCTCTAACATGAACACATAAACATACAGAGAAAAGAAGAAAGGGATAAGGAGGGGGGAGAAAGGGAGGGTGGAAGGAGAGCATATAAATCTTATCATTTCCCATATGCGCTCAGTACAAAATTATAATTTAATAATGCTTATTTCTTGACATAGTCATTAGATTTTTTCTTTCTTTTTATTAAAATGAAATAAAAGTGATAAACAATAATTCAAGGTTTTTGATTTGACACAGGTTATATAGTTCTGGCTATGTGGATTCTTGTGCTATTCATAAGCCAGTTTAGCTTTGCACTTGTGTTGCAGAAGGATTGAATTATAGCTTTGCAGTAGATTAGATTTCTTTGTATTATTCTATTTATATATATCTGGTTGCTCTATTATGCATTTTCTTCATACTATCTTATAAACTGATTGGGACATATCTCCTTTTCTATTGTGTGCGTAAGTGCCCGCTACAGTATGGATTTAAAAGCAAAATTAAATACCCAGTATCCCAGGCTTAGAAAATCATTGGTGCTCTGTTGCTGCATTGTAATTCTGCCTACAGTTCTACCTACCTACATTCAGCTTATACAGAAAATGCAATTAAAGACATGGATTGTTGAGAAATGGGAATTATTTTCCATGAATCATAATGACTAAACTTTGCCCATTTCTGGCCCCGTATGCCATACTTGAGCTTTGCTGAGGAGAGCTTTTGATGACACTCTTATGTTCTTAATACAATACGCTGTGTAATATCTAAGTATGTTCTCAGCTCACTTGGCATCTTTGTTTGCTTTGGGGCTCTGTGCCTTTGTGTCCTAAAATTATAGATGTATAATCCTTGCATTTGCTGTGTGACTTGAAACAACTAACATGCTATTATTTCCTGTGAGAGACCTAATAGTGAGGGAAAATATTGAGTATTTTACTAAGCAATAAAATGTTCTGCAAGTGATAATGCATCTTAGCATAAAGCAGATTCTAATACCGGTCTTTTCTTACACTGTATTTGCTGAATTTGGTATTCGTGAAAGTAGGACTCATGAAATGGACTAAATCCAAGTACCATGTGGGCAGGTGCTATGCAGGCTTTCCCTCCCAGCTTCTCCCAGTCCCCCTTCATCTCAGTTTGTTGCTGTTTTTACACTGTATCTCCTTACGGCACAAATGTGGTGTCTTTATTGTGTGGACAAACATTTGCTGAGTTCTGAGATGAAACCTCCACAGTTTTTTTCCTGTGCAGGATCTGAACTGGGGTTTTTACAGGTGAGAAGCCGGTGCTCTGATACAGCTTCCCACCCCGTGTGAACAGAGGGTGAAAAAGTAAAGCATCAGATCTTGTTGCCTCTTTTTACTCTCCTCTGCACCCAGAAAACACACATAGTATGCAGTGAAAGCCCATTTCTAAGGAACCTGGCAAAAGACATTTGTTTAATAGCGACAGCGTTCAAACAAAGGCGTAACAGGGATATAGCCAATATTCTTAGGCTCTTTTGGGGTCCTCAGTTAAATGAGGATCGCCTTTTACAGTCATCTAACTGTAAATTAAATACGAAACCCATGATCTCTGAATTCATTTGCCCCACCTGTGTTCCTCCAAATAGCCTTTAAAACTAATTCTGCACATTTTGTATGTATTTATATATTTATAATAAAAATGTAAATGAAAGAATCAAAACCTGGTCGCTTTACTTCATAATACTTCACTTGAAGCATACAGGCAGAGAGTAAACATTGGAAAAAAAAAGAGTATTAGTAGCTCTAGGAAGCATAGAGTGTTTAATATCCAGATTAAATATTGGTGGAGCTTGAGCTCCTTTTCTGTCAGTCTATCACCTGCTGTTGTAAAAGACTCCTGTCACATATCTCCTGACCGATTATGTCTGCAGTAGCTTGGGAAGAATCCTCTATCCGGCTGCTCACGGTGCTGTGGGCTATGAACAGGAGACTGCCCTGAATTATTCTCAGGGTAAACCCTTTATGGGTTTTAGAAACAATTAACTTATCTATTTTCGACTAGTCCAAAAGCTTTATGGGTAGCACAAATGTAAATTTATTTTAACCTCAAATCCAATGTATAATTTTTGTGGAACTGGAAGTAGGGAGCCAGTGTGATTGGAAGATACATTTCAATTAATTCTTCCTCCGACGCTTTATCTCTTCGGCATCAGAACCTTTTATGGTGTTAAAATTAACAATTATGCAGCTGATGGCTGGCTGAAACCACAAGGGGATCTGGAAAGGGCCTCAGATAACACAACATGTATAAATCATTCAGGAGAACAATTCATGAAAGAAAAGTTATCTGTGTTTTGGATGACATTGGAAGAACTAAATAGGAGTCAATTTGAGGAAGGGACATTTTGCTCCA
>VZTL01044576.1:34269-48543 GCA_013400535.1 Scopus umbretta | reverse complement strand
CCTTAATGAAAAAAAAAAAAAAGATCATGCTAATGCTTGATCAAAAAGGGGTGTGGGAAAAGGTTATTTGTCCTAGGCCAACACTACTATACTTTCCTTTCTCAGTGGTTAAAGGCCCAAATTGCAACCTAAAACCAAAGCCTTGTCATATCTGTTTAAAAGTGATGACTTGCAGTCCCTTTCGTTTCCTTACAGCCCTCTTGTTACACTGGAAAATGAGATGCATCTTTTCCTCTATCGTCTCGTCCCTTGAAAACAGAAGGAACAGTTGCTGCTGTTCATACTGTGACCACACAGCTGAAGGAAAGAAAGTTACACTGGAGAGGACCTTTCCTTGAAGGAAGTATGAGGTGAAGGACAGTGCCACTGAGGTCCAGATTCGTAGTCTTACCTAGTGATTAGTTGCTGCAGTTTTTGAAAATTAAGGTTAAGGATGTGGCTGCCATCTGGGTAGTTCTTTATTGCATTGCTGAAAAGAAAATAGAAAAATACATGTCAAAAGAAGTTTCCAAGCACAAGGGAATTGGGTTGCTGCATAGGTCTGTGTTAGAAGCAAAAATTCGTGAAAAAATGAGCTAACAAATAATGCTGGCTGAAATGTGGAATTTGCATGAAAATGTAATGACTCATAAATGGGCTGGCCTAAATTTGGTGGAGAGTTTTCTGAAGACTTACCTGTGAGGTAGCACCAGATGCAGGTGAACAAATGGTAGAATGAACAACTGGCGAAGTGGATTCCAGAAATACGCATTGTCCACAGGGTATGGCTTAATACGGGTGGATTAGTCCATACAGAAAAAATACAGAAAACTGTCAACAGACAATGAAAGATTTCTGCATCAGGAAATGTAGTGATGCAACCAGGCTGTGTAAGCTTTCAGGTAGCTAAAATGGCAACTATGCTTGTCCTCTGCTTTAGAGATAAGCGAGTCCAAACCGATGAAAACTGTGCAGATTAAAATTGTGTACTTAGCAATATTTTCACTGAGGATTTTATATTAACCTTTTCTGCTTGCTTGCGTATGATACCTCACTATGGTGGATAGTCAGAAGTTTAACTTGTCTTTCACGAGTGTGTCTTGGGGAGTGCGTGTGCCAGGCTTACTGACATTTGGATAGGATTAACACATCTGTGGCTTGTTTTATTAGAGAAGGTAGTGAAATCAAGAGCATTGATTTCCCCCCTGCCCAAAGGTTCCCAAGAAGTAAATAAAAAAAATTCCCTGGTGTGAAGGGGAAAGAGAATTAAAATCTGTCTATTCCAGAAATAATTTACAAGAAATAATTTCTTCAACAGTAATGGAAGAAAGCCAGGACCTGAGTGAAGGAGCACTGACTGCACTGATCTGTATCAGAAGGAAGAAACAGAAACAAACCTGCCATTTTTTGTTCTGTCTAGATTAGCTACCAGAGTTCATAAAGCAATGCGAGTAGTTATTTTAAAGTAAGTGGTAAGCTGCAGTAATCTACAAGAACGAGGCTCTAGGATAAAAATGTCCTAAGCGATTAGTGAGCTAGGCCTGTCAGTGTTGATCCAGGTCCTGCAGTTCAATTCTGTAAAAAACTTAATTAAACATAAATAAAAAAGGGTCTCTCTGCCTGAAGTGCACCAGAGATGCAAAAGCAGAGCAGCTCGACACGTTGGCCTGCTAGTGCGGTGCGGCTGGAGCAAGAGTGTTCAGAAGGATCACCGGGAAGGGGAAGGTAAGGTTTGCTTCTGGCAGAAACCTGAGTGTCTGACGCTAGTCTCGGTAATGGAACTCTGTGGCTGTCCGCAGCTCGAGAGGACAGCAGTCAGGCTCACGCCAGCAACGAGCTTGTTCATCACCATTAGGTGGCAGGCTGAAACAAAAAGTACATTCTGGTTGGGATTTGTGGAGCAGTGCTAGAAACTTAGCGGTAACTCTTCAGTGTAACTGGAGCTAGTTTTTCAGTGGAGATTAGTGAAAGGATCTATTCTAGCATTGACTGCTCTTCCTTCCCCGTGTTGGGTTAGTGGGATGTGCCACATCCTCGCGTGCATCATCTACTTACATGTGCAACAGCAAAACCACCCACATCCCAAATTCCGTTAAAACTTTTATAGCCTCTCTTCTTGTCCCATTTTAACATCTGCTGAAGAAATAATGCCCTGAAGACACCTAAAGAAAGAGGTATGTGCTTTCCCAGCATAGAGAGCTCCTCTGTCGGAGCTGGAATTACTGCTACGGTCAGGGATATAGGGAGCAATTTCCATTCCAGTTTTATAAATTGTGCGTTAACCTGAATCTGGCTGTTGGCTAGAACTGCCATTTGGGAAGAAGCTAAACATCATGAAAGTGGGGCTTTAGTGAAACTAACAAAGCACTACTTTACTGGTTTGAAACTAGTTTTATAAATTTCTTCTGTTTCATAGTATAAGCATTTTCAAATGTTTGCATGCAGAACTCGTCCATCCTGGTGGATCCCCATATACTACTGATCCTGTGACTTTCTGCTCGTGGTGGCAGGCAAGCAGTCTCCAATCTTGGTGGAGGCTGATTATGTCCTTTTTTCAAAAGGCATGTCCTTCTCAAATCTAGCACAAGCACCAACAGTAACATGTTTCCCTGTTATTTTGGCATGATAATGTTGTTGACCGTACCTTTTTGGACTTGTGATTGCATAGGCATTTGTGGGAAGTAATTGCTTACCTTGCCATGATCAAGCCTGTGCTGTAAGTAGCTAAGGAGTACTGTTCATGTTGCAGAACTTACGTGCTGTTTACTGATTTTCCACTAGCGGGATGCAATGACTTAACAGTGGTAAAAAGACATTATTTTTCTCTAGGTTCCACTGTGATTTCCATTTTCCTAGTGTCTATTTAAGTGTTTAAGCAATTCAGTCCTATGTATTCAGTCCTGTTCAGCGCTAACAGGCCTCCACTGATCACAGTACTGAACAGTAAACATGAGTAAATTATTTCAGTACCATTCA
Source organism: Scopus umbretta (assembly GCA_013400535.1). Lineage (NCBI taxonomy): Eukaryota > Metazoa > Chordata > Aves > Pelecaniformes > Scopidae > Scopus > Scopus umbretta. The sequence continues at coordinate 45,588 of VZTL01044576.1, read as the reverse complement.
GCTAAAGATGAGGCTTAGTGTGCTAGGCGTTCATTTTAAATGGGACCCTGAGACCAGAGGCAGTGGGCACTAACTGAAACACAGGAGGTTCCCTCCGAACATCCAGAAACACTTCTTCACTGTGAGGGTGACCAAGCACTGGCACAGGTTGCCCGGGGAGGTGGTGGAGTCTCCATCCATGGAGATACACACAAGCCATCTGGACAGGGTCCTGGGCAACCTGCTCTAGGGATTGGACCAGATGACCTCCAGAGGTCCCTTCCAATCTCAGCCATTCTGTGATTCTGTGATCTTTCCTGGCTTCAGGACCTACTGACAGAGAAGGTCATCATCCCCTACTCAGTTTCTTTAATTTTTTATTTTTGTGGAATCAGCAGCGGTACCGTTTCCCAGCATACTAACATGCATAACAGTAGGATTTCCTTCTGAATAGGTTCCAGTCCAGCTGCTGATTACTTTCCAAAAATACCTGCTCCAGCCACATGCTGCTATTGGTTGAGGCTTGAACACATCCTACCTACTGGCTGGTGAATCCAGGGCACTTTGTGGACAAGTTAGTACTCTCTAATTACAATTACCCCACATACACCTGGTGCTGAGCTTTAGCAATCAAAGCTATAATTTCATTTTCTGTAACTGTACCTTATATAGCTAATGTAATATGAAATTATTTTGTGCCACAAAAAATTATGTGTAAGCTATACTAGAAAAGCAGAAGAAAATTATACCAGGATGTCGCCTACCTTAACAATGTACGTGGATTTTGCTTGCCACATAAGACCAGTTTCTTTGTTGTATACATCTGAAAAATAAACAATGTCTTACACTGAGTGAAGATTAAGGTTAGAAATTAATTGCTTTGAAAAGAAAGCTATCAAAACTAGCTTCTTTAGGAGATATTTACTCAGAAATCGGGGGTCTTAAGACCTTTTTGTGGCTTCCCATTGTGTTTGTAAGGTTGCTCTTTGTTGCAAGCTGCCTCGGAATAAACACGTTTAAAAGTTAAATATGGTTTGAGACGAGCACAGAATATAAAGCTGCATTTGCTGATGACATAAACTCTAATTTTGTCTCATTTCAAAAAGTTATTTACAGCTTAAGGATCTTCCTGTGTTTGAAATGCCATTTTGGTTAACGTTGAGGTCCAAGGTCAGTGGGAGTGGAGTCGTGCAGAGGCAGGGGCACAGGAGCAGCTCTTTAGCAAAGGAACAAACCCATGTTCCCAGGGAAGGGATTCTACTGTGTTTGAATTAGCTAAGAACTGAAGCCAGGAGCAGCTTTCAGAGGTGGGAGACTGGCCCAGAGATTCCTGGCTTTGCCCTGGGAGCTCTTGCTGGTCATGGGGATAAGACAAAACTTCTAAGGAGGAGCAAATCTTGCTAGATTGCAGCTCCCTGTTAACTCCAGAGCTCACTGTTCAAATCGAATCAAATCGCATCAGGTGGGAGTATCTCTGCTTACAGAGACCAAGGAAGCATGGTTACCTTTGAGGAGTGTGCACACTGACTGACTTCCAGGGGTTCTTCTGAATGCGTCTCTCTTGCAGCCTACGTTCTTCCCTCTGAGCCGTGGGGGCTGCTGCATCCAGTTATGTTGTTTATAAACAAACAAAACAAGCAACTGTCACCCTGTCTCTGCTTTTTAATATTATGAGTGATCTATGCAGAACATATAGCTGCATAAAATGAAGAACAGGAGCTATGAATGCAAGCCAGGATCTTCTGAGCTTTCAGCTGAAGGCGTCACAGGATTTCTCTTTGTAGCGCTTGATTAGTTCCTCACCTCTGCCATGTTTCTTCTTTCAGTGAAAGGAATGCAGTGGTATTGCTTACCTGAGAAAAATAACTGATGTTAAAATCTAGAAACTGGTGCTGAAGCCTAGAAAGTGCTCCTGGTTCCAAGCACTAAAGATCTTACTGATTTGACTGCATGGATGCACGGTAATGAAGCCCGTTTTGATTTTGCAACAGTGAATTGTACTTTAAAAGTAAGGAAATGTGCTAACTGGAGCTACCGTCCCAAGAACACCAAACCGTTGGCGTGCCTTGACAGCTGTCATCCCTCTGTGTCTCAGTGTGCAATCACTACACAAGCCATGGAGAAACCTTGTCATTTTGAACTTCAAGATGAAAGCAATCCTTATTTACAGTTACACCCAGTGACCATTGTGCACAGGAAGAATGTGATTATAAAAATACAGTTAAGACAAGTCTTGCAAGTTTTCCCTACCTGACTGTAGCAGGATACGTATTGGCCTCGTTGGATTAGATAAATGGCAGCAATGTCACTGCAGCGATGTAGAGCAGACCATGTCTTTTTAAAGTTTGTGCAGACTAGAGCTGTCACTTCTGGGGCCAGAGTCACGGCTGAGGGAGCTCTGATGAGCCTCTCTAGATTCTTGTAGGACCTGGAATCTCAGAGGAGAGTTCCCCAGGAAGGCCAGGCTGGCTGCCCTAAGTCATTTCTCCTGACACTTTATTACACCCTCGAACCTCTTCTGCAGTGCCGCTCTGAACGTCCACTGACCACCCTCCGCCCCTCACCAAGTCTCCTGTGGGTGCCGGCTGAGGCAGCGCAGGGCTCGGGCATCGCTCCGGCCTTCATGGCCATGGGAAGGGCAGGGTCTGAGTGTGCCTACAAGTGCAGGTGGGGTAGAAGAGGATGTGGCCTGTGATACCTGCACTGCAGATGGATATTCATCTACAGCCTGAGCATGCGTACGCATGATACGTCCCATGAGCGACAGCTACTGGTAAGGAACGTTTCTTTGCTCCGCTGATCAGACGTGTCTGTCTCTGTGCTAATGAGCTCTTGCACCAAATTCAAAAGCTCTGTTTTGAAGCCTTGAGGCTACATTGCAGCAGACAGCTGTAAGTTCAGAGCAAAAAGCACTCCTTTTGTATAAAAAGATACGTACAGTCAGCAAAAGGACAGTTCCAGATGAGATGAAAGTAGATCCAACTTGGGAGGCAGGACAGTATTTAATCATCATAACTACAGCAGAAGACATAATTTCATAGTTTTTCAATCAATCTGAGATACACATTAAAGGAAATGGCTGCAGTGAATCCCCCCATTTCTGGCCAACACTTTTGTAATGCATTTGGATTTTTCTAGTCCCTCCTCCAAAAGCAACATACAGTTTTGCAATATTTTTAAGTAGCATCAAGGACGTAATGTTCCAGTTTCACATCCCTGATGTATCAATTAGCTTGAGTGACTTGGAAAGCTTACCTTGAAGTTGTGCACATAATGTTGACATTAAAAAAGAAAATGCTGCCAACATTTGTTGAAGTGCCAAAATGAAAGTGCTCTGTTCAGGCTCACCCCAAGCACCTCATTGTTCCCATCCTATCTCACAGGATAATCAGAAAATGTCTGGGCGATTCTCCACCCTTTCCTCACTTTTTCTGCAGGGAACCATGAGATCAGCAGCTTTCTCCTTTCGTTCATTTTTGTCCTTTGCATGATTGCTATTTGTTTTGATTTATTAGAATTTATTTTCTTACATAGAAAAAAACGTATGGGGTATAATGCAAGGGTACCTGCAGCCTAGGGAAGCTGTCTCTTGAGACCCCCTATAGCCAGGTCTACTCTACAGAATCATTTACAGCATTTATGTTTTAGGTTTCTGCTCTGAATTGCGCTATAGCAATTTCCTCCTGCCTGTAGAGGCAGCACAGGGAAATTAAACTGGCTGGGCTATAGAAAGCCTTTGTGAATACCACTGCGGTGATTAGCAGGTTTGTAATTGCTAACTTGGTATTCCAGTATTTAGTGATGTCTCTGGAAGTAGGAGGTGTTAGTGGTATAGAAATGTTTACACATAGCTCCCAGCTAGCTAATAAACGTTCAAAGACCCAAGTCTATTAGTGCCAGGAAAAAAAATCCCTGCTTGTAACACATAAATACAAGAAACACAAATAGCAACCCAAACCAAGAATTCTGTGGTCTGCAAGGTTTAAGAGAGACAATATTTTAACAAAATAGGAAGCACAGTCTGCATAACTACATCATTAGTTACTCACTGTAACTAGTGGGGCTGTTACTTATTTTAGAGAGTTTGGTTACCATTCCAACTCAATTTCTTTTAATCTGTAAAGTTTTTGACAATGCCAGATGATAAACTATATCTACCTTGTATGTATTTCCTCATGTAAAAATCAGGAATTATATCTTTACCTATCAAAACCACAAGTACTAGCCATAAAAAAACACTTTCTTGGTGCAGAATTCCTTTCGGTAAAACTTCCTGTGCTTTACTTAGGCTAGTTCTGAGGTCTCAGTTATCAATCACTTGCTTTCCCAGCTGTATAGCAACTAGGCTAATGATATAAAATAAACTAAATGGGATAACAGCTTCTGGCCACAAGTTAATTCACACTGCCTAAGGCAAGCCAGGCCAACAAGAAAAGTGCCTGGTAGTACAATGTGTACTTTTAACTACTGGCAGAACAACAAAATGAAAGAACTTGAGGTCAAATCAATCCCCAGCCATAAATACCAGGTATTGACATTAACTTCATATATTATATGATCAGTATACCACTTCTTTAGTATATCTAATGGCAGAATGACATAGGGGGTGATATTGCCATTATGATTCATTTTCTCAGCCTCAGAGGTACCTGTCATTGCTACCCTGTATTGCCTCATCTCGTGGGTTCCCATTATTTTTTATCGTATTTCCAACCATTTTCTGGAGAGTAATTTTTATCATTTTCTCAAAATAATAATAAATATATTAAGGATAATAAAACTCTGCTAAGGAATATAGCCTGCATATGCAGAGTAATCTGAAGAGACTGGTAAAAATGACAACTTTCCAACTGTTCAATTTTTCTGTGTTCATCTTTTCATCTGTACTTGGTTCTACTGTAACATTTGGCTCCCATTCTCCCCATTTGATGCTCCTTCCTTCCCTCGTGGTAGACAGCCACCCTCTACATGGGGATTTAAGACAAAAGGGAAGCAAGACAAGCTTTCCACCCTCTGGTCGTACCAAGGGTTCCTGCGATGAGCAAAGAAGTTGTGTTCTACCCATCAGCGCCTAGGACTCTCCATCTACGGGTTTACTGGATTTCAGTTTCATGCCATGAGGGATTACCCTGATCTTCATGTACATGTAGCAGATTTAATTCACCTTTTAATCCATGTTTAGCAAAAGCCTTTCAACACACCTCTGTAGTGCAGCTGAATACCTTTAACATTTTAGTACCAAATACTACAGTGGGTAAAGAATAGGAGTACGCGGAAGTTTAGAGCCCAGTCATTATGCACGGTACTGATTTCTGTCTGTGTGTTACTGCCCTGAATTGTGAATGAGTTACAGAGAGGAACTGTAAGCAAAATGCTCAAGCAATAAAGAATAAAATAGTGGCCTCTAGATAAAAGATAATTTAGTCTACTATGATTGTATCAAACACAATCTCATAGAAAATAAGTCTTACTAGAGAAAAGAGTAAGAGACATACTTTACCTCTGTGAAAATTCTCCCCATCATATACCTGAAGGAGGTAAGGAAACGTGATAAAGAACGGGGATGGTTGGCATACAAAAAAACCCCCAAACAACACAACAAACAAACCCCAAAGCATCAGCATCTATTGCTACAGAACTTCTACTGAATTCATGGTGTGCTCTGCGTGAGTTTCTGGTGCATCTTCAAGTTCCTTTAGACATTTACACTATCTATTCTGAAACTAATAGGTTACAGGCTCTGTAACCCTTCTGGTCAATATTTCTTCCTTTGATAATTTTCCCACATAAATGTTCATTGAATCCAACGTGGCTGTAAGATTTAGGGAATATCACTCAGATGCAGAGTACCTGATTGATTTGATATGCATCAATTAGTAATTATGTCAAATTTGGTCCAGATTTTCAAATTCGAGATCCAGTTCATATGTGGTTATCTAGCAAAGCAAATTAGGCCTTTTTATATTTAAGCATCTGGTTTACATATGTAATCAAATATGTAAATATTCATGGTCTCAAATGCATTTCCTTTCTCATTCTGATGATGTATGGGAGACTGAATTGTTCCTGGTTGAAAATTCCACGCTCCATTTAGACACATCTTGGGCAGTTGTAGCAGATGTATTACTGCAGCTTATATTAATGTGGTGTATTTTAACCCTACCCAGCACTTCCAAATATGTGATCTCTGTTCAGGTCCCTGCAACTTCAACCATTCGGAGTGATGTTTCTCATGGTAACTATCTGTCACAGAGCACAGTTTCTAAACACATTAGTACAGCTCAGCATGTTCACCTCAGCCAGGGCCCAAAGATCAGCTGCTGTGGTCCTCGCCCCAGGCTGGAAGGCAAAGGAGACTGCTGTAGTTATCTGCAGCCAAAATCAGAAGATGTGCACAGAAAAAGGCAGCCAAGGGATGCGATGGGATGTTTCCGTGATCAAGGCAGTCGAACACGTCTCTGGAGAACTGGATTCTGTCATCATTTGCCACATTCTTCCTTTCACTGTGATTCAAGTCATTTAAAACAAATGTTCCAGATGTGTTGACAGGTCAATAGTTCAAAGGCTACCTTGAACCTAGGGAGTCTCTTCCAGCAGTCTCTACGGTCAGTAGCGGACAGACTCCTCCAGAGGCGATCTGAAACCTCGAGTTAGACACTGCTCCAATCAGTGTTTCTCAGTGTGGTCTATGCAACATCTAAATGTGGTCTGCAGAATAAATTAAATTCATTTTTAATTCACAGATATCCTCCAGCACATGAGCACACAAACAACAGGAGGGGACATTCAGAGTTTGGCCCTGGTTTTATTAGCTGGAGGTGACAGCTAGTGTCAATACTACACAACATGGATGTTTCTGAAAAGCTAATGGAGGAGCCTCCAATTTCTTAAAAAAAGTGAAAAATAATATCTATAGGAGCTCACCTCTTAGGATAAAATTAATTGTTGTGGATCCTTGTAATGGTATACTCCTCATTGTTTGAGTGTCTGACTTAGCACTTCAGCATCTTATCTACAGAGTTTTAAACACTGACAACTAAACTAAAAGGGGCAGCACTTCAAATGAAATCTAAAAATCATGACAGTAAATACAAATAATATATATTACACATAGAAAACAATATTTGATGTCAAGAACTCTGAGAAAACGGATTTTCAGGTTGTGCCCTCCAAATTAGCAGACACTTCATTTATCTCTTCACCATCTGCCCCCAGGTAATACTCATCTCCTAGGGTTTATAGTAGCGCAAATAAGATATTCCCTGTGGCTTCTCAAGCAACAAAGCACAGTATACAACACTTGTACATGACCTTTTCTGACTCCCTCTTGCAGAAGGACTGGATGAAGCATTGTGCTCTCTGCTTCTTTAGAGCTGCAGACTGGCTCAGTTAAAACGGTATTTCCAAAAATGAAATGCAAATAAAAGCAGAATGAAAAGAAACAAACAACAAAAAGCAAGGTGGGAGTGGGAGCAAAGTCTGAAAGCAAAATGCACTTCAAGCCCAAGAGGCTGAGGAGAGTCACACAGGCATTCGCATCCACCAGCCCAGCCTCAGCAGCAGGGAAAGGGGGACAAACAAAGGGTTAGCATCCATTTCCCCCATTTTCTGAGCACAGGGGATAAGGATTGATTGCTGGCACCACCATGGGACTATCAGCTCACACAGATGTGCAGGGTGGTGCTGAGGAGCTTCTCCCTGCTCTGGAGCAGCCCACAATCAACACGGCACAAGGGATGACGCTTCCTGCCACAGCTCTCCTGGCTTCTGCTGCACCTCCGTCACCAAATATGCAATGGCCTTTCCCTTTTCTGGTGCAGACAGGATTGCATTCCTATGTCTGAAAAACAACTGATGTGACAGTGCTCACTATGACTTTCTAGCAAAGGAACTGCATCTGCAATAAATTGGGGTAGCTGGAAAAAATGGGCATGACTTAAATGTTGAAGACCTACACACACATAAATAATGTAAATATACCAATAGTAATATAAACATGTTTAAATTGGGGCTATTCTTTGTTCCTGTATTCAAAAGTTAGTATCTTCTTCTAATTCTTAGTAATACTTGCTGCCTGGTTTAGAAAAATAAAGCTTTTTTAACCTATCTTACCCATTTAGCTGTCATAGTCTTCTAGTCCCCTGTAACTGCAAATGTTCTTAGTCCTGAAGTTGCTCCATCACTGCTTTTAATTCAGCCTTGTCTCTTACTGTGTTGTTCTCGAATCGCAGTTGAATAATTGGTCTCAGTACCGAGCATGAAAAACAGAATCTTAGGGAAAGCAAATTAATGCATCCACTACTGCAGGTACAGTCCGCTAATGAAATTACAGACTAGCAGCTCATGTTCTTGTAGCTAACCTTAATCAGCAACATAAAGGTTCACTAAAGAACAGGACATAAATTCAGCTTTTTATTCAGCTGAGTCTGTAGCCTTCAACAAATTACTTCCAAAACTAATTATTTTGACTGCGAAAGCGACAGGTAACTGAAAAAGCATTCAGAAAACAAGATCTATTTTAATTGTCACATTAGGAAGCCAATATTTAGTATTTTAAGTGTAGTGAGGCAGATATTGCTCTTATAGTGATCTATAAAATTATTAAATTAATTTGGCGAAGTTGAATCAGCTCAGAAACTAGAAGTTTCCCTACAAGTTTAGATATTTAAAAAAAAAAAAAGTTTACAATACTAATGATAATAGCCATTTTAACAAGTATGCTTTGCTTGGATGAAGACTATATCTGTCACATGCATCTGACAGTGCAACATGCAAAGGATACTGAGCTGACTGCAGGGTTCGCTTTCATTGAAGGGGAAGCTGAGCAGGTCTCTTCGGTGGGTGACAGTAAAGCACACCGAAAACCCCCGGTTCCCTTCTTTTCTCCTTTTAAGTCCTCACAAGATAAACATGCTTTCTTAGGAAATAACACATTCACTAGGTCTCAGTAGATAAGTACTGGTTATGAAGGGAACAACTGTAGTGCCGCCAGAAAGGGAAGGATTAAGTTAGGAGCATGGAAGGCCCCACAGTGGTGATTCAGGCTGCAGTGGGTGCAGAGAAGCCAAAAACTTCTTGGAGGCAAAAGAGAGGATTTCTCAGTCACAGGATCAAAACCACGCTGGTCACTGTCGCTGAAGCTAATTTCCCGTCCTGCTTACAGCAATGTGGTTTTTACTGGAACTTCAGACGTGAGTGCTAGCGCCTATCTGAGAAGCAGACCTTTGAAAACACTGGTTATAAATAATCTTGGTAAGATTTTAAAGCAAGTTTCACTGAATATATCATCTAAAATCTTAACAGTCTGGCCCTGACTGATGCAATTGAAGAGAACAGCCCTTGTTAGGTAAAATTAATGCCGTACAGGGCATGAGCACAAGGTCCAGGGGTCAGAACAAAACTTGGTGCCCAAGAAAGTGGTCAGCCTCCATGCAAGTCTGAGATGATGCCATATATACAAATGGACCAGGATCATGGCTTTTTCATGGCAATAGAGCAAATTGGTGCACTAGATTACCAGTCTCTGCAGACACCAGCCATCACACTGCCAACTATAACCCAGCATTGCAACATAAGATATTATGTTCCAGTTTCTTAAGAGTGTGTTAGAAATAACACTTTCTAAATTTGCCTTCTGCTTTATTCAGTTTCTGGGATAAGCTCAATTTTTATCATCAAAGAATTTAAGTTAAAAAAAGAAACAATTGTGGTTTTGTGTTTGATTGTATAATTGAGACTGTAGATAAAATGGGATCAAACCACCTAAACAAATGCACTTCCATGTTCAATAATATTTTCTAAGCATAAAGATGGCATCATCTTAGAAGAAATATTAGTTTTAGAGAGGTGTATTTCATAAGGCTTGAAAGTCTGCCTTCTGTTTATAATTGTGCATTTCGGTGTGATAATCCTCTCTCTTAAAGTATGCTTCTACAGTAAACCAGCCACATCAAAAATCACAATAGAGATAATATAGCATAGCTAAATCTGATGTTTGGCATCTCTTGTGAGTTCAAAGTTTGTTTTATTCTTTAGAGTATTTAGCTTGTGGTCCATTGATGTCATCAGTAGAGCAGACATAACTTTCAGTTTCAAGAAATGCCTGATTTAAAGCTTAAAACTTTTGGATCTTTACTATAGATATAGCTGTTGCTTTAGTGTAAAAGATCACTGCATAGAGTTGGAAACAGTGGTGTGTTCTGGTATTTTGTTGGCAATATGGTCAAAATGAATAATTTCAGATGAAAAATTTGTGGAATTTTGTTTGACTTGACTTAACATTTTACTTGTGCTCTAGGGATAATCAGTATCATTTGTATCTTGGAAAGTAAAGCATATGCGTAGGCTCAGGAAGGGCACTAAAGCGTGCCCATCAAGAAATCATATGTTCCACTCTTTATTTCCATAAACATCCTCCTTATTTGTGTGAGCTGGCAGGAGGGGACTAATGCACCAGCAAAAGCTTCTGCATGTTTGTGTGGGTAAGCACTAGCATAGCCTTGATGGCCATGATAACCACTGCCCCTCAGGGTCACGTCTGGCAAACGAAAATATGCAGAGTCCTTTCTGCAGAAGGCTTGTGTCACTACATGCGGGTTGGGGAGGGAGGGTAGGAGGAGAAGATTGCCCTAGGATGAGGAGATGGATGTGGGTAAACACTGAACAAACCTTGAGAATGAAAATTAACAGCCTCTATTGCAGTTTCCTTGGCGCCGATGGTCTTCCTGCTGGAGCACAGCTTTTGGCAAGCCCCTGGGATAAGCACTTTGTCAGGCTGCTCGTCCCAGCGCTTTGGAGCAATGCCTGACTGTGGCTGGTGATAGCAATCAGATGCCATCAGCCAAACCCACTTTCAGGCATTTTTATATCCAGTACATCAGACTGTTTGTTCTTGTGTCCTAGGGTATGGTTCATACATCTGTCCTCCCAGCCTGCTCACCAATCATTGACTCTTTTTTTCCTGCCATTCCCCTAGATTTGTCCACTGGTCCAGATTGCCTATTGTCCTTCTGCTTTACTTTGTTGTTTCTCTTGACATAGACAAACTCGGTATAGTTAAAGTGCCTGGTTTAAGAACTTCTGAAGGCTTAAAAGCATTGCAGTAGGGTACAGAGACTTGCCTTGAGGACATTTGTCTGCTTGCAGCACAGGCCGGAGCTTAACAAAGGACATCTTTTAGCTGTTTGGTAGCATAAAAGTGCACAGTTGATCTCCAGCCAGGTCCTGACAGACATGGATCATCATTGTCATTAAACCAGTCACCACAACTGCAATTAATTTGGACCTCTCTAAGCAGAGACATGAGGTTTGGCAAGTGATACAATCTCAGTCCTGGGAAAA
>VZTL01044576.1:11478-24881 GCA_013400535.1 Scopus umbretta | reverse complement strand
GCCAGTTTAAGGGGTTTTTTTGTTTTGTTTTGTTTTGGGTTTTTTTTCAATAGAGAAAGTGCAATACTAGGGCAGACAGAACAATTGAGAAATTGTGGCACAGGGGGAGGAGGGGAAGGGATGTACCTATGTGCATGCCAGAAGTGCAGTTATCACAGAATCACAGACTAGGTAAGGTTGGAAGTGAGCTCGGGAGATCATCTAGTCCTACACCCCTGCTAATGTCCTACACCTTTCAGTATGTACAGAAATACGATTTGGTAGCATCTATGTGCTCATAACTCATGTCAGAGTCTAATCAGCCCTTTCAGACGGCTAATGACAGAGCTCTTACAGAGAGCACTTCAGCACTATTTAGGTATCAATAACGTTTTAATTGATTCTATTTGATCTTTGCAAAATACAGACAGAGAACCAACCTGATTCTATGTAATTTGAACACTTTCCTTCAAATAAGTGCCAAATACAGTCTCTGCTTTGGAAAAAACTGTTCTAAAGAGTGTACCAAATATTTGCAGCACATCTGAGATTATCATGTAATTAAAAAAGATGTTCTGAGACTGATGCATTGCTGCTGTAGGCAGTTTTCTGGAAATCTCCTTAAGGTGGATTCAGATTTACATCTAAGAACTCAATGAGTAAATTAAAGCATCTGAATAAAATTCCCCTACTTAGGAGTCCAACTCAGTATTCATCCTACCTAAGCTTTAGGCATCTAGGAATTGGCTGTCCAAAGCTAAGTTAGTTTACACGGGCTCTTTTAGAGTCAACAGAAGGTACATGGGCCTCTAAAGGATGATTTAACTGACCTGTCTTACAATGACATAAATCACCCTCTGGGGTATTTAAATTTGTCCATAGACTATAAGAGGAGACTAGGAAGACTAGACTAGATGCTAGACTAGATTCTAGATGCTTACAACAGCTTAGGCGAAATCTGCTCTAGGTTTTAACTGTTCTGGTTGTTTAACACACTAAGAAGCCTCCTGCCCAGGCAAGGTCAAAAAAAGAATATAACACCTCTCTGGCAAACTGAACTTCAGCTCTCCCCAGTCAAAATGCTGAAGAGACTCTTCTGGACAACAGCCAGACTACAGACCATGAATACCAAGGTTCCTATATACTATGGTATATGATGTTTCCTTAGACAATCTGTTTTCTCTTGATATTTTACCAAAAAAAAGGTTATTAGCAGAAGAACAGTGTTCCCACAGGTAAAAGATGAATATTTTGGCTGGGTTTTTTTTGTGGGAACAAAGTAATCTGGAAAAATTAATAATCAATTAACCAGCTGACAGCAACTTTAAAGTCTTGTTTATGTGATTTTGTTTATTTTAATGTTGAACCCTGAGGAAAGATCAAAGCCATGAACACCAGCAATCCCATGGGAAGCCTGTCTGAAGCAAACCAAACCTTTGCCCCCTTTTCAGTGTTCTCATAAAGTTACATAAATATACTTGCTAGCAATGCAGTAAATTCTGTTGACCATGTATAGAAAGGAACAGAACTCAGCTTATTACTTAATACATAATTACCATTTCTAACGGGAATAAAAAATAAAGCAAAATTACTTTTGTCACTTGTGTGTGCAGATAAAATCCTTACAGACAAAGAAATGGATTTGCTAAGTAAAAATGTCATTCATATAATATTTTTCTTCAGAACAGAAATGCTGTTTGAAGTAAAAAACTTCTATGCATCAGAACACACTGGTGTGAGGCCTCTGCTGTAGTTTCATTAATACATATGAGATTTTCTGAAAGGGTTTCCTCTACAATCTTGTGTATCTCATAAAGCCTTCAGTGATCTTAATAAAGATTTATACTGCATTGGATTTTTTAGTTAATTCTGAAGTGACGCAACCAGCATGCTAGTACTTGCCTTTTCTAAAGTCATGCTGTTGAGCTGTGAAGTACAAGAAAGAAAGGGAATGCCTGCCTTGCAGGGAAGAAGCTGTGCCACTTCCCACATCTACATGCAAATCAGAGAAAACAAAAAGGTACTTCGTACTCAGAGCAAAAACCAGCTCTTGTTACACATTCAACATCCACAAAATGCTCAGTTGGGATTTCTCAATAAATCTTTTATTTGGCCAAAAAAGAAGAGTCCAAAGCAGCTCAGAGTTACAAACAGCCAGCCTTCCAAGCTTACAAGCACTGCTTCTCATTCTCTGGATTCAGATCTTAGCACAGTCTAGAACATAGTTTGGATATTAGGAAAAATTTCTTTACTGAAAGAGTGGTGAGGCATTGGAATAGGCTGCCCAGGGAGGTGGTGGAGTCACCGTCCCTGGAGGTGTTCAAAAGATGTGTGGATGTGGGACTTCGAGACATGGTTTAGTGGACATGGTGTTGTTGGGTTGACAGATGGACTAGATGATCTCAGAGGTCTTTTCCAACCTTAATGATTCTATGATTCTATAGCAACAGGTGACTGAAAAAGACTACTTAGGTCACTGAATGATGTCCCAGGCAATCCAAGAACAACTGCAACAGATATTTAGTCTTAAAAGAGCCATACAACTACTCCATGAACAATCCCATACCTAAGAGCGCACTGTTCCTGATTGCCTGTAGACCCGAGACACAGAGAAAAAGGACAAAAGCTGTACCTCTGGTGTACCATAAGAAAGCAGGAGTGATCATTTCTCAACATCCTTACAGTAGTAAAAATTGGAAGTAAATTGACCAAAAGATTGTAAGATGTTCCAAGAGCTTCTAACACCAAAAGCAACAGCAGTGCATCTTGCCAAGCACTAAGCCCACCACTACCCGACTCCCATAGCTAAGCAACAGAAGTCCTGTGATGGGAGGCTAAAACTGCAAACACACAGAGTCTCCTCTCTAACACGCATTTGGGTACCAGCCCCACTAATAAATTGGATACAAAAGAACAGTTATCTCAGGCTTTAATTCCAGCTTCAGAGTCCTTCTTATCTTGTTTTGTGATCCCCATCCATAAACTTATCAACCTCCATCTTAAAACACTTTGAGTTTCTTGTAACAATGTACCATTGTTGTCTATCTTTTCCCAGGGAAATCTAGCCGTGGGGAATACAACAGGAATCTAATGCATTTTTTTCTATTAAAACAACATGGACTTGCATGTTAACCCTTACACTGTTCTGGTAAATATTATATATCTAAAATAACAGCAACCAGTGCTGCTTCCTGTAGACCAAGCTGTACCTTCCAGCAATGGAAGCAGGACTGAGGTATCTGTAATCGGTGCAATCTCTAATCCTTACACAGAAAGGTCAGCTGCTCCAGACAGTCAATTCATGCATAAAAGACTGGTACAATTAACCCTGCAAATACCAGATTAAATGCAAAACACACATATGCATAATTTTTTTCAAAGCATACTAGGTCTGGTACTCACCTATGCCACTGTGAACCACGAGATGCTGATAATGTTAGAGAGGAAAGATTTCCAGAAATTGTGAAGAGACTAAAGAAGCATTCTTTCCTCCTCCATTTTAAAATTAATTTGGAGAATTATATCTGCTCCTGATACTCAATTGTCAGTACTTAATTTTATGAACAGTGAGAAATATATATATATGATTTGAATATCACACATAAAACACTGCTAGTACATTTACAAAGTAAATAAATACCAATTATGACTTTTGAATAATGAGAAATGCACGTAACAGTAGAAGTGGAAATTTTCTGTACTAAAATTACTTTAGCATATTGTTAATGCTGTTGATGATATCTCTGAAAATAGGAGGAATTAAACTGTTGAAAATGGAAAACACTGATATTATTGACTTAGAAGTAAAAAGGATGATTATGTTGATGAGGCTTAGAATTAACAGGTAAACAAAGATGGAATTTTGTAACAGAAACATAGAAGGGTCTGCTCCAGGGAACACACTTGAAAAAGGACCCTGATACCCATACAGATATTTGTTACAGGGCTGTTAACTCTGACCAGCGTTAAGAACAATGTAAACTGTGCCTACAACATACAACGACTGTTGAGGTCTCATACTAGGAGTTTGACGTTAACTCAATGAATTTCAAATACATCTTCACTTTAGAAAATATTCTGAAGAACTTTAAAGTCTATCTATAAAGCTATTTTACAAGTTATTCTAAAAGTATTTCACTGATTATGATGGGTGAAAGTATTTCCCACCACAGTTTCATTTCAGTTTTTCTAAACATTTTACATTTGCCCATATCAAGACACTCCTCCATCCCTTTGGGAGCTAATATCAACACAAGATATCAGTATTGGAAGGAAAAAACCATGATACTCCTTGTGCAAATAAATTCTCACTGTAAGAATTTCATTTCTGAACAGGCTACAAAAGCAGTGCTCATCTGTGCTACACTGCATATTTTGAGCATGCATATACGTACACCTCAAGTACGTGAACGGTAGCTAACTTCGACACCTCTAGTGATCTCTGTGTGACAGCACAAGGTCCATGCAGACGAACTATCCTGCTGAGCCATGACTGGGTAGAGGTCCAGTGGATGAGAAAAGAGGAACTAAAGGCCGCACAAGGCTTCAAATCTACAGTGGCTTTAATAACATTTTACAGGCTGATCTGCCAAGGTGCAACAGCCAATGAACCACGTGCTTCAGCTTCCTCCCTCTCAGCTCCCAACCCTCTTCTTCTGTCCTAATCCTCCCATACTCCTCAAGGTAAACCTTTAATCCCACATCATTGAACCATATTCAGAGGAAAGGAGAGATCTATCAGCTGTGTGTGCTGCCTCTTAAATGCTTGGCCAGTGCAAAGGGCATACAGAAAATTCTAATTTTGCTCGCGGTATGCTATGTAAGTACCAGCTACTGCAAGGGTCACTATTTCCCATTTTTAAGGACATAAACCTTATTGAAAACTTTATTATGTTTCCTTCCCTTTTAGTTGGTGGCAAGTCTAATAGTTTTGGGGCATTCCAAAAATGGAGACTATACCAACTGAGGAATCCATTTCCTTATTTTTTCCATCTAAGTATAAACCCTGTCTTCACAGCTGTAACCAAGGAAGGAAGTGTTCTTTGCCAGGAATGATGATACTATTGTTTGTGAAAGAGGTGCACATGGACAAATCAGAATACAACTATTTAAGAGGTGTGGGAATCAACAAAGGCAATTTCAGTTCCACTTTTTTCAGTTCCAATTTTTTCTCTTTATTTCTGGCAATGCTTTATAATGTTCTCCAAACAGGAAAACAACAAGGTCGTCGATGTCTAGTGAAGAAGAAGAAGAACTTAGAAGTACCACAGTCAAAAGGATGAATAGCTTCAAAGATGAATTCATGTCTTCTTAACATCAGAAATAAAAGGGGTTTCATAAATTCTTCTCACTGTTCTTTTGTCTTTGCCCATATTATTCACCATTTTGGTAGGTGTCACGACAGAGGTGATTCTTCCAGACGATTTGATAGCTGGAGTGACTCAGTAGAAAGCATTGTGGCAACTCTGGGAGAAAGAGAAAAACTGTATCATGTCATCACTACCAGAAAAAAGAGGCCAAGGAAAGCCATGGGCAGAGGCAAGGACAGATAAACAAGCAGTGGCAAAGTCATACAAATAATGGAACACAAAACCAACAATCTTTAATGCTGTGAAGGTACTTAAGGAAGAGAGAATATAATTAAAGCAAGGGGAAAGAAAGATTACATTAGTAGCTATACTTTTTTTGAACTGCTTGAGATGGCTGCTGGACAATGGGAAAGCAACAAATATTATAGGGAAAACCTTTACAGGGTTGGATAGACAGGGTGGGGCTATATAAAAGCTGAAAACTGACCACCTACATGAATGAAATATAGATGTGATGGAAGTTTACTTAGGATGACAAAAGCTCATTAGATGTTGCCAGAAAGTGATTAGTACCTGCCTCATCCCTTACCTGATTTTTTTTCTTTACTCAGCCACTCCTTAGTGTGCTAAGTCAGCACTTTAGCACCAAAGCTTCTGAATAACCACCAAGGACTGCTGCTTTCCCACATAGTAACTCTGTGTCGTAAGATCTGGCAGACATCCAGATTAAAAAAAAAAAGAAGAAAGACTTTTACTAAAATCTTGAAAAGCTGGTGAAACCTCTCTACTGTATTCCGTGGACAGCATGGTAAATGAGCTTGATGAAAATATGACTCTGAGGAGACAGAGAAAACGGTATGAATTGCACTATGACAAACACATGTGCATGCATGCACACATACCCCCCCCACCTCCCTTCATCCAGGGCAGCTCTCCAGCTGACAGAGACTCTTTAACTTTTCTGCATGCAAGGCACACATCCATTTATGGGAAGATTAGAAGTCAGGATGGTGAGTCTGTGTGAGGTCAGCAGGAGCTTAATATAAAAGGTTGATTTTGAAGCACAGTTGTCCCACCCTCTCACGCCCCCATGAATGGTTTGTTTACCATTGCCAGAGAAATTTCTTCACCATACAATGTGAAAAAGCGCTTTCAGCCTAGCAATTTCACACCGGACTCTGAAAGTCAGCTCTGTTCTGCATATCTCATGTGCTGTCACCGACAATGAATGTCAGAATTGAGATAATTCTGTTGATAAAAGAACTAGAAAAAGGTTTGGATTCCTCTCCTCCAGCATTATTTCTGCAGAGCTTATAAAGCAGAGATTCATAAAATGTATTTTTGCCAATAGATTTCAGACAGGATTTTGAGTATAAGCATGTTTTAAATTTGCTGAGTAAAAAGCTGTGTATGGTCATCTTTCTAAACAGAATGACACTTAAAAAATAAATATGGATTTTGCAATCACTTTGTGTGTGTGTGTGTGTGTGTGTAGTGACTGTGAAAAAGTTTCCTTCAGCATAGACCCTGATGTTTTTTGATGCATGAACTGGACAAAAAGATCTAGACAGGCATACTTTTTCGGAACAGTATCAGTGGGAGGCAAACCCCATACATCTTAAACTGGTACAGTCTTTAATTTTCATTGGCTGATCGACGCGTGACACACTTGGCCAGTTAGCCGCAAGAATTAATAAACAAGAAGGAAGGCAAGATGCTAGCTCTGCTCAAGCAAGCTTTTTAGGTCCTTCCCTAAGAAATCAACCAGACCTTCCCAAATACTCATATATTTTGAGCTTTAGATTTTGAAGAAACATATGAAAAGATGGGTTTTGAACTGCTACATTTAGGGTTTTTTTAAATTCCTTTGATACCTGTAAATTCAAATTCAGAAAAACACATGAATTTAGACCTTTTTTGGTTTTTTTGCAAGTGCCTGATGAACTACTCTTAATCACAGTGGAGGCAAAAGTGTCAGAGAAGACTCCACAAGCTCCATCAAAAGCTTTTTTGAATCACCGAAAATAAGATCTTGCTGAATCACCTGCACAATCTCAAGAAAGACAGAAGCTCTCAAGAAAAACAGACCCAGGGATTTGTTCCTCCACACTCAAGATGGGAAATGGCACATGATCTCTGACAGCCCTATAGCCAGCTATATGAGACCACTGGAGACACTGTGATGTGCTTTAAAGTACACAAGATATATGACACTAATATATTTTGATACGTAATACATATCATGTAGATATATGATCATAATACATAGCTTGACATTTCCTTATCATTCAACCTACTTTCTGTTCTCTCCTTTCTCTGAATCTGGGGTCTGAAAGGAGACACATTAGCTATGACCTAATCTGGATTATATTAGTGGTGCTTTTTGGCACATAAAAGCACTTAGACTCATGCTTAGATAAAGCAAGGTGATCTATACATCTTATCAATGAGGAGCTGTGACTGACACTTTAAAGGATGAACAATCTTTGGATCTATTGTTGATTGTAACTTTTGTCCCCTAAATTTTTTTGCCACTTACAAGTGAAGAAATAAGCAGGGCTATATTTTCAAATGTAAATCTTTTGTCCACAATTTTGCTACTTCCAGGCAAGGTTACTGGGATATGCTCCTTCAGAAGAGCAATCCTGCAGTGAAGAGGAAAAGAAAACAAAATTGAAAGCAATCGGGGGGGCCAACTCTAAAATGGGAACAAAGAAAAATGTTGCATTCTGTATACACTAGTTAAGGCTGACTTCCATTTTGCACTTCAGGTAAGGATCTAGTCTCTGCTTCCTATGAAATGCTAGTTTCACCACCAGCTAAGTATGTGGCAGAATTATCATCTCAGTGGGATTTCTTGTCATTTCTGGATGCAACGTGAGATGCAAAGTAATGATGTTGGTAGCCACCAGTGGTTTGAAATCAGGTTATTGTGAGACCACCGCTCCTGTCAGTACCGTATCTTTATGGTTGGATCAGCCAAGAACAATTTTGTGTCCTTTTTAAATATTTAGATGCTAACTTCTGCAAAGCTTGTCCAGTGCATAGTTTCTTTATCTTTTAAAAAACCTGGAAATTTCTCTATGTTACACCATACTGGCATCAATTTTGTTCTGCAGCACCTGAGCCAACTCTTTTCTGGAGTACCTCAGTTACCACGCAGACACTCTCGTGATTGCATTTTAGGTCCAGTGCCCCTGCCCCTTTCACTAACAAAGTATATGGTAGCTATAGGGCAGTGTCCCTCTGCATGTGCAAAGCTTCACCTGCTTTGCTGAAGGGTTCCCCATCTGCTGGTTGACAGTAGAAAGTGAGGGATCTTAGATCCCCTTCTTGATGTTGAAGAAGCATCTGCAGCAATCACAGACTTCTCTGCCTGGTTCTTTTATGTCCCCAAACGTGGCTCTTCTGCTTTGCCTCTTCCATCCCAACTACTTTTCTCAACTCCTTCTGTGAATAAAGCATCTTCCTTCTTTTCGAATTCAAGAAAGCTATGCTCCTTGCCTTCAGCTCCAGCTCCCACATCAAACAGACAGAATGCAAAAGGAAAGCCTGCTAAACCCTGTTGCCTAGACATGGAGCAAGTTCATTTATTCAGTGATTCATATATATACATTAGTCACAGACAGTAGCTGTGACTGGATGGAGGTTTCACCCCTAGTAAAAACTTCAGCAGGACTCTAAAGAGTATGTCCATATGATTTTTTTTTTCCCTCAGGTCAGCCTTGAGTAGTTTTAGATAATCAGAAGCAGAGCCCTGACATGCGTTTCCCCACCAAATTTTGATCCTTAGGTTCTCTACTATAACTCCCGCATGAAACGGTTATAAGAGTTTTCCTTTAGCAACAATGGCAAACAATGCATGTCTAATCTCACTCTTCAAAACCGTTACAGCATTTTTTGCCACAACTATAAAAAAAATTGCTTCAGGAAAACACCCAGCAAGCTAAGATACAATCCAGTGGTGAGTTTAGTAAGGGTTATAAACAACGAAAAGCAGCTGAGAATAAGGATTTATAATGGGATGTTTCAGACACAGATGCCGAATGTTTTTAATGGTTAAAACATAAATGAGGTCCAAAAGTGTGTTCCTTCTTCAAAGAGAATTCAGAGTCAATATTTTAGGTAGCGAGCTGTCAAAATGTTTGCATGAATTTGCACAAATTAGCTGAAAGAAACATCTAAAATGTGGTATTATTCCCAAAGCTTGGTTTTAATTAGTCTAACACTATTAGACATAATTAAATACAATCTTGGTGATTGGGAACAAACTAGAAGTTTTTCTGGGTTTTATGCATTTCCAGTTAAAAAGTAAAAATAAAACTGATTTTTAGGATTACTCACATTTTTGTCAAGAAGAAGTTAATGTATATCAGCAGATGCATCCTCAAAGGATGTTTCATCCTTCTAGTTCACATAAAAGCCTAAACTTGATTCAGACAGGAGATACATTCCATATCACATTATTTGCTGGAGTGAAAAGAAGCTTTAGAATTTTCTAACTGAATGAGAGCTTCAGATAATCTAGTTGGACTCCAATAGCATCTTAGGCCACTAAACTCCATCCGCCAACCTGCTAATCTCAGTAATTTACTTAGTTATTGAGTTCCTCAAGCTGAGTTGACCAGCCACAGCCTGTTGGTAAAGAGACTTTAAAATGTATTTGAATAAGCTGTCTGAACCATACAATTTTCTTACTTTTAATTATGCTTTTCCAGTGTCAGGCAATGATGCTAGACTTCATAAATCTTAGTAGCTTTTATTTACAGAGTGTGTTACAAGCAACAAAGAATTTTGTTTGAGGTACACCGTATCTGGCAGATTAATCACTCTTTTGTCCTACAAATTGACTTGCAAATTTGGAATAAATTTGACCTGGAATGCACCTTAAATTCTCAGAAGTCGTGTGCTATATTTTCCTAGCACACTGCAAATTAAAATGAGAAGAGCACTTGTGTTTGCATCAGGAACACTGAATGTCAACAACTACTGTCAACTGATGAATCTCAGAATTTAATTCTTTAAAGGGCAGGAGGAAGCATCTTTAATTTGCTTCTCCACAAACACCTGGTTTAAAGATTTATTTAAATATGTAATATTCTTTTAAGACCAAATCAAGATCACTTTTACTCTGCTGGAAGAATTTTAATGGTTAATGACATCATTATCCAGATATAGCTGCACTGTAAGGCTCAGGTTTGCCCATTCCCTTTGCTTAACTCGCTTTTATTGCTGGGAAAGACTGAAGATCTAAAGGAGCTGTAAATCATTAATGAATTTCTAGAGGTTTATTGCACAGATCATAACTGGGAAGAAACATGGTTAGTGAGCTAACAAACACAAATTTGTTAGATAAATTACTTTTAATAAAGCACATTGGTCTTTACTGAGAAACTTTACTAAACTCATTTGTCAGATAAAGAAAACTTATTTGATTTATATGGTCATACTAGGCTTAAACACCAAAAAGAAAGATTCACTTTTTATGACAACTAATACATGATTTTTTCTCATGACAATAGATGACTTTTAAACAGAGTCTTTTATCCTACATGACAGAAAAATGTATGCTACAGACGTTACAGAACAATACAGAAGACAGTAAATAGATTTCCAATTGCCAAGAAGGACTAGTCTGTAACTGAGACAAAACGGGAAACTTACCAGGAATGTTGGTCTTTGCCCTGTTTTCAACAAAGTGACACCTCATCTTCAAACACCAGTCCTCAAGACTGCTGTTTTGACATGTATTAGTGCCAACAGAGATAACGTGCTGCCCTTGTTCAGCACACTGCATTGTTGTGTCAGACTTTAAGGAGGTCATGTGAAAGAACGGTTGCTGAGTATTTTGAACAGCAGATCAGAGAAGAGAAACTTCATGACGGAATGCCTGAGTCGGATATGAGAGCACACATGTTCAGTTCAGCAGAGCTCATTCAGTAAGGGCTTCCACAGCCAGTATGGGGGAGACCATCAGTCAGTTCTCCCATGAGTTTGCACAGAACCAACAGCGTAGAAGCGGGCAGTTTCTTCTACCTAGTTCACACGTGCTGACGTTTTTTGTTTCAACATAGTTGAAATTTTGAGTAATTACCTGTGCATGTGTCTATGTTGTCTTTGTGGAGCATATGCTGTTTGAAACATTGAAGGGGTAAGCAATCCCAAGCATCTATTTGCTTGAGAATCATGCATTATGAGATTTCTTTCTTTACTGGGACGTTCTTACATTGGGTACTATACATCAGCAAGTGTAGCTAATGATACATCCCCTTTGCTTATGGATAACGAGAACTTGAAGTTTCTTAAATAGGTTGGGGTAAAGGATGTCTCAGCAGCTGAAACATTTACTTCTGGGACTAATAATCATGACATTGTTTATTTTGCAGCTAACAGTTCTTCTTCCTCATGTATGACAGCACTTTAATTGAAAAAGTAGTAAATAATTTACACACCTTTCATCAAAGTAATAACCTCCTATCATAGGAAATCTGTGAGTATCCAAATCCAGCAGCTATATAAGAACATCCCCAGCCATAAGCATGTGAATAATCCCAGAAACAGTTGAGTTAAATGCATTAATATACCTTGCTGACTGCAATATAAATTCATAATTTCTAAAATCACAGTCAACAAAAATAGGCTTTCTGGCACTCAAAGGCTAGTAACAATGATGATTAACACATTTTATTGAAAACGCAGACAAACAGAACTGTAGACAGATGTCTACATATAGCATATGCTAGGTGTTGTGGAGCAGCACTGCTCCTCCTGAAGACTGAGTACGTATCTTGGCTTTACCAGACAACTATCTGCACATGTACTGATAGGTGGGGAGGTGTCATTGTTTCTGCCCTGGGTAAGACAGCACAGTCCTGCGGAATTTTTAACCACAGTGGAAAAATAAACGCGTTACAACATGAACTCAATTTAGAAGACTTAGCTTACCTCATA
This sequence comes from Scopus umbretta, assembly GCA_013400535.1. Lineage (NCBI taxonomy): Eukaryota > Metazoa > Chordata > Aves > Pelecaniformes > Scopidae > Scopus > Scopus umbretta. The sequence goes on along the minus strand of VZTL01044576.1, from coordinate 12,642 downwards.
AGATAAACCAGGCACAAGAATATTTTTTGTATTACTGTGTGAAAAGAAGCTGTAGATGAAACTAGATTATTAGGTAACTCTTCTGTCATGTGGAGTAGTGCTGAAGCAGTGTTCACCTTGCGCACCTACCCTAAGTGAAAATACACCACTGAAATCCCTAAACTGAGAAAGGTCTTGAAAACCTAGGATGCCAGATTTCAGATGGTCCCTGTTAAAATTCACAATCTTTTCCCCTCTTTTAATGAAGAAGAGACTACCTTTAAGGGAAGGACACTGCTATTCTGAGTCATTCTGGCCTACTAAAATTTACTAATTTAAGAGGAAGGCTCCCTCTTTTTTTAATATTATTAACTTCAAGGCTATTTGAAAAATTTCCAGTACAAATCGAGATTTCTGTCAGGAATCAGACCTAACTTAGCCAAGCTGCGAGTCTGTACTTTGTCCCAGTTTGAAAGTTCATACCGGGGTGCAAGAGGTACAGTCGTAAACTCGCGAGACTCTGGAGATCTCCGAGCAGAACGGTTTACCCGACGATGTTTTCCCTCCAGGTCAAGTTTGAAAGTTTCAATTCACTACAAGTAGAGTCTCCCTGTAATAATTAAATAAAACTCGAAATAAACTAAGCTTAAAAAAAAAACCCAACACCACTGCACAGGCTCTTTTTTTTCAATTGGGATGAGAAGGCGGGGAGAGGCTCCGCCAACGGAGGCGACGGCGAAGACAGCCTGAAGAATATACCGCTCGCCCGAAGAATACCGCCTGCTTCCCAGCTCCCGCGGGCATGGAGGCAACGAGGCCCGCGGGCGCGCCAGAGAATTCCGACGCCTCCCCGACACCCGCGAGCACCTCACGGGAGCGTTTCTTCCCCTCTTTCAGCTCTCCGAGCAACGAGGCAGCAAGGCCGAAAGGACGTATCGGAGGTTTCTACCCCAGCCGCCCGCTTGAAGCCAGTGCTTCGCGCCCGGCCTCCCCGGGCTCAGGCGCGCTCACAAAGCCCGTTCCGAGCAGAGCTGCCCTGCCCGGGCGTGCGCTGGCGAGGGGGCCGCGACGCGCCTCAGGCCAGCACGGCCGGCCGGCCCCCGCCCCGTCACGGGTAAAGCGGTGCCCGCCCGCTCCCCGCCACGGCGGCCGGGCTCGGTCCCCGTCTCTCCCGGCAGCACGGCG
>VZTL01044575.1:0-14176 GCA_013400535.1 Scopus umbretta | reverse complement strand
TTCCATTAGAGATGAGACATATACAGCCACCACACAAATGTATGCATTTTCAGTTTTTCAGTGCACAAAATTAACAGTAATTTTGTTGTCAAATTGTATTAGCTTGCTGTAAGGAACTCTGCTGGAACCTGAGACACAGTACTCGGGGACAATAACAATTGTGTGTGTAGACTTTTTCTTAGAAAGGCTGATTTTCTGTCTTGCCTGAGCAACTGGGAATGATACCCCTCCACCAAGATCACGGTTCTCAGCCACCCCTGAACCTATTAATCGTTACAAACAGGAATAGCAAGCACTGTCTTTACAGGCTCTTTGTAAAGGATTATGGACTCCTGGCTCTTTCTAAAAGCAAACCCACTTTTTCCCTCCCAGTCTCACTCGTCTTTCCTATTATCAACAGCCTTATCAGTCTATCTGAGACTACATCTTCAAGTGTGTGGGCATAAAGGCATCTTCCCACAGGCAGTTAGATTTCTTTCAGTAGATTTGTATGAAAATGGAGTTGTAACCATAAAAGTGATACATTAGCACTAAACTGTTACATTTCAGCAGATTACTCAAAAGCAATTACATAGGCCAAAATGAGTGTATAATAAACTCTGAATGTTATTATTTCCAGGGTACAGTAAGCTTGATATGAATTTAAGAGAATGCCAGTTTAATTGTCTACTTAACTCATTATGGTCATAGATTAACATAAACAATTGGTCTGGTGGCAATCTATTGAAGCTTTCAGTGTCATTAAACAAGGGACATTTCTGAAATGTAAAGGTTTATTAGTGCAAACTTTGTACTGTATCTTGATATTCATCAATAGAGCTAACAATATCGGGCAAACTTAGCTCATTTAATTACTTGTTTTTCGTTCACATGATAGTTCCATTACTCTACTGAGAAACTGTAAGAAAAATCTCAACATACTAAAAGTAGTGAAAATGATTCACAGACTAAGTACACATGCTCTAAAAGGTGCTTTTCCTATCTTGTTCACTTACTATTAAATGATAAGACAGTTACACTAATCTATTCCAGTTGGTATGAATAAGGTAAAATGGTGATGATATAAAAACATCTTCAAACCACTCAGTTCAGAAGACATAAGATTAACTAGCTACAGGAGAGAAAAATATAAACTTTCAAATAGTAAGTAATTAATTCAGGAGCTTTCAATTTTATGGTTTGCAGAACAGGAACATTTGAACTTGGGGACAGCTGAAAACAGGTTACAGTATACACAATCTCTGTACATTACAGGGTGTAGGAGTAAAAATATGGATATTTCTTCTGCGACTGAGGAAAGAGGGCATCAGAACGTAATATACACTTTAAATACTTGCCATTCTGACTGCTTCCGTAATTCTGCAAGCTGGTGGAGCCGCTTGAGTGCTTTTTCCTGCTTCTTCTCATCTTTCCATGACTTTGAAGCCACATTTCGAGCAAATTCCCTTTGTTTTAAATCCTTCAATCTCTGTATGAAAAGAACAAAAAGAGAAGGGATTAAATATGTACATAGCAGATGCATTTCCTCTTACTCAATTTGTTTGCTTTTAGTGAAGTTAGTATGTAAATGAAGAATAAAAATATACTTAAAACATTATCATCCTAAGAAGAGATTGAAAATGTTATTTTTGCCTAACAAAACAACATGATTGGGCCATTGCTATTTAGCTGATATATACCTACATATGAATGATAGCTTTTTCGTTTCTTAAGAATACACAAATCTTCTGTTGTGTACAAATACATACACATAACTAGATTCCATTTAATGTAGTCAAAATTTTCTTATTTAATTCAGTCAGTTGGAATTTAATCCATAGGCATATACTGGAATAAATCTGAGCGTGTGTGTGTAATATATTTTATAGATCTCTATACTTGCACATGTATGCATGGAAGTATGTGTGTTTCTGTGTTGGCTTTGTAGGTTTTTTAGACTGCATTTGTTTTTAAAAGGAGAGAACTACCGTCTGAAATATTTGATCAGGAACCTCTCATGGTTATTTTCACAATTTTTTCTTGATCTCCTCAAACGCCTATAAACCAGGTAATTCCTGTTGGAGAGAGCAAAATTCTTTGCCTTTATTACATTTTTTATTACCTGGTTTTGCAATGCTGATAGTATAAGGAAAAGTAAGGGAAAAGAAGACACAAACCAAAAAGCGTCAAAAACTTCCTCTGCAAAAAAGTGGTGCTGTCTTGCCTTTGAATTCACTGTACTTTCTAGGACTCAGCAGCAGGATTTCCAGCTTCCTGGTTCATGTCCATGCTTCCACGCTCCACAGCAGAAATGTCTTCCTTCCTTCACCACCACTCCAGTGCTGTGGTGTTTGGGGAAGGCAGGTTTACAAGCCAGAAGGCCAAAAGTGCAGCATGAGTTGGTAGGATAAATTGGAGGCTGACCCAGCACTGTAGCAGCAAATACTCCTTTCTGCAGCTCAAGTATGTGGAGAAGTCTAGCCATGGCACAGACATTTGAGAAACAGGGCAGAAGGCAGAGAGTCCTCAACTTGTAGGGGTCAAGAGAATGATGAAAGCATGAGAAAGAGCTACTTTCTGGAGAGAGGTCTAGCTTTTGTCTGTAGATGAAGACAAAGTGAATGGGTGAATGGCTGGTTGCTTTAGACAATCTAAAGACTTGGCAGCTTCTTTTTTTCTCCAGCTGAATGAAGTCACCCAGTTAGTGGAGATGACATAATATGACAGAGAGGCAGAGAGGAACCCTTGCTGGCAACAGGCCATACAGGGTCTGTGATTATATTCTGTGAAGAGTGCTGGAAAGCTGCAGTGGGTATCTCCCACCACTGTCACATCAGCTGCCCTTCAAATACAGGATTTTTTAAAAAGCCAGGTAATATCTGTAAGAGAAAAATAAATAAATGCTGGGAGACTAAGAACAGAAGTTTTTTTGTTCGTTATCAACCTTCTGGACCCCAAAATATGTGCCTCTGAGCACTGATCTGGAGGTAGGGAGAGCTGAACTCCCCACAAATCAGCTGTTCAGGGAGCTTAAGAGCTGCCTCTCAACTACACTGATGACTCTGCACAGGCAAACTCCCTTGGATGAGGAGGAGAAGGCCAGTGAGGCAGTTGCTTGGGGAACTGGTGCAGGTCCAACCAGCAAGAACCATCCTGCTACCTGGTGCCTGTTGGAAGTTTAACCATACTCATCAGAAATATATACACTGTCAAATCTGTATCTTTCTCTGGAAAGTTTCTGACAGCTCCAACATCTAGCACTTCACTGAACTAGACTCTGAAACAGAACAGCTGCAAAGTCCTCATTAAAGCTCTTAGGCTTCAGTTCCCTGGAAAGAAATGGTTGCTCCACCACATTTTTAGCTCTTTCCTGTCCACTTATATGCCCTCCCTCACTGTTCACATGCCCATGCCAGGCCAGTCATATAGAGCTCCATTCCCTCAACCTAATTCCCTGCAATTTACAGTAAAATGGATGAATATGTAAGAAATTACTTTTGGTCCAAGAAGGAAGCTCTTTAAATAATATGTTAAAGCTAAAGCTGTAAAAGAAATCAGAGAATCTTCCCAGAACGAATCCACAATTTCTGTCATCTAAGTAATATTTACAAGAGTGTAAAGACATTTAAGCAGTAAAGATCCTATCCTCCATAGAAAAACATAGGTAGCCTTGTGTCTTATTAACATCTTCAATATGAAGAAAGGGCAAAGAAACACATTTGAGAAATGTCCTTTAGTGCTGCTTGCTATGTTTTAGCTGTCACCGCGAGCTGTTCGGTATCACACATAAAGCATTCATAAGGAAAAACAGAAACAGTTTCTACCTGTCAAGGAAACAAAGAACAATGTGAAAGCTAGTACTGCGGAGCACAGGTACTGCAAAGCAATGCCATTTCACTTCTTTGACAGTTAGGATGATAATCAACAAAGCAAATGGACCAACACTAAGAATAGAAGTTCCAGCAGCATTTTTTTTCTCTCTAATGGCATGCAGCATGTGTCAAGGAAGTAGAGAAAAGAATAAAAAAAATATAAGTAAGCATAGTGGAGGACTCATCAACTGGAGATGAAATCCAAAAAATCAAAAGCATCTACAGTCTGAGAAGAGAAAGGGCTCTCCCTGCACATCCCCCTCATCAAAACAAAGAAGGGTGCACTGCCAGAGCTCTGGTTAGGAATCTTAATGAAATTTGTCAGGTATGTTGGATAGACCATGGGACTGCCCGTGAACCTGCAAAGACATGGCTTTCCTCACTAATAACCTCTGCCAGCCTCCTGACAGGCACACAAATATTTTCTGCAGGTGGTGCACAACAGCATGCAACTGAGCAGGTATGTGAATGACAAGCCTAAGCTCAGCAGGTGTGCTTGAAAATTAACATCACTTTACATGGCAATTGCATTTTTCATGTAATTAGGTACTTAACTGGGCATCCAAATACAGGCATGTGTAATAAATTATGATTTATTCAATAGCAATCTTGTGTTCTGTCCTTCACCTGCTACAAATATAATTGCCATGGAGTTATATTTCAGTTTTAGACTCGTGTTTTATTCTTTCTCTGGTTTTCGTGTATTGTGCGCATGGACATTGCCATATCTAAAAGTAACCCATCGCTTTTTTATAAACACTCACACAGAATATTAAAAGACTACAAAATAGTACTCACTGTTATGGAAAGATTTACTTATATAACTAGGCCTGAGTCATGTTTGCTCCTCTGTCTAAGACCCACTCAAAACCTGCTGAATCTCTTCTTTTCCTCTTGAACTCTGATATGAATCATCAGGAGTTCCAAATGAGTTAATGGAGCTGCATCCTCGCTACCTACTTTTGCTAGACATGAAATATCAGTTGCCAAATACCTGTACTTTAGCAATTTCTGCCCATTCTTATTGTTGGGTTGTTTGTTTGTTTTTTTAAGCTGTTGCTTTATTGTGGCCCTATACTTGCTTTTCACTGACCTATGAACACCTGTAGCATACTTAACTGCTGGCTGCATTTGCAGCACTGAGATTACTTTCTTTCCAGAGTTATGATTCTGATTTCTATTCCTCGCTGTGCAGGTGAACATTTCTCTGGATTGCTATTCATCTGATCAAATTTGGATGCCTACAGTAGTTGCTTAGATTTTTGTTACAACCACTGGAAAGAAAAAAAAACAATTTTAGGGACCTAATCACCTCTTCTTAAAGCAGCTGTCTAAAACAAGTGGGATAAAGTAAGATGTAAAAGTATCTCATTCTTTTCATTGCATACAGAGGGTATTAAGGGTGGCTATCTCAGACATCAACTTTTGATAGAGGAAATGGGTGCTATCAGTACATTTTCATTGCTACAGCTAGTATTCATGTCTATAGGTTGCATAAAAGAGTACTTTATATTAGTGTACTTTTGTCACATGGAATAGAAAGAAAATTAAGGAAGACATCTGGGTTTTTTTTTTATAAATCATTGACAAGAACACAGAGAAACTTTTCATAATCTACATTTCCCTACCAGATTTGCCACCTTCATTCTCCAGGGTGTCTGTGGTTTCAGGAACCAATTTTTCTATATTGCTCTCTCAATCAGCCTCTCTCAATTTGAGGGCTGGAGGGAACACAGAACTGGGGGACAGCATTACTTCTTCTTTTGAGCATTTTGCCAGAGCTCAGGTTCATCTCATTATATAGACCTACCTGGGGTTCTCAGTATAACTGTACTGCAGATGCTGGGGCAAATAACTGTTGCTGCAGCTACACTGAAAAGCAAATCATGTTCTTATTCACAGTAGCGTAACTGCATTGATGTAAATAGAAGGGAGCTTTGGAAAAAAAAATTCCATGTATTGAGTTAGAAAATGACAGGTTAGTATGAGTTAAACAATTTTCTTCACTTACATTCAGACTTCTTTTCCAGAATGTTATTCACAATGCATCCTCCAAAATATTCATCATTCTGTAATGCATTGCAGCCCCAGATAAAAATGTATGTACCTCTGTTTTCTTCAGTCAGCATTAGGTTTATGTCTCCTGTCATACGTAGACAGCTTTCTCTGAATCAAAGTCCATAAACTAATGTGAGTGTTTGAGTGCCTGATTGGCTTTAAAGATTGATTTCCACTTTGCTGAAAAGCTCCTTAATTAAGTTCTAAACAAATTCATCGTAGAAGGGTTAAATGAGGAAAAAAAGTAATGTGACTTTCAGTAATTATTCTCTTGCCTGTAACCCTAACATTGGAACCAATTACATTATTTGTAAAATGAATTCACACTGCAAACCATCAAATGAGGATGATAGTTACTAGAGAACATAATTAGACTTCATGTCCAAAGCTTATGGTATTAGGTCTCTAAGTGAAAGAGAGGAAACATCAACAACGGAATTTGCTTTTACTATGGTAAATAAAATCCTAAAAATAAATTGGAAAGGCTATTACATACAGGAATTAACCATGAGACATGAAGCTCAAAAACTAGCTGATAAACTTGAATTTGTTTTACCCATAAATAACTACAGATCACTTTGAAGTGTGTGATAGTGATCCTTTTTTTGGAGTAGATTATATTATAGTCACTCTTAACAGATTCAATATTGTTAGCAGGAGTGAATGGGGAGACAGAAAGATAATATCCTGGTATGACTGGGTTAAGAAATAGGATGATAGCAGGAGGGGGGAAAAATCAGTCCTCAGACATGCCCTAAAAAATCCATCTATCAATGAATGAGATGTTGATCACAGATCCAATCAGAAGTATAAATTACAGATGGCTGTTTGGAGGGCTTGTTTTTGCATGTCTTCATAGAGATTCCTGTTAAGTTTTTTATAGAAAGACAGTCTGATCTAATGCATTGAGTCTTCATGCCAGAAAGCATCAAGGTCTACTAGTGCTTACCTGTGTCTTTTCTGTGGGAGCTTCTTACTGTACAACCAGATCTGCAAATATTCCTGCTAATTAAACTGAGTTCATCCATTGGCCAAAGTATGAGTTTGGACAAATAGAGCTCAGGGTACATTTGTACTGCTCATGAGAGTCCCTCAAGTAAAGTTAAAACAGATGGATTTCATGGGGGCCATTTCCACAGGGAACGGACAGAACAGGCACCTCGTGGCACCAATTCATTTGTCTGAAGGCCTGAGCCTTCAGACAAGTTTTTTGATTATTTGTGGAATCAGTATATGCTCCACTTAACCACCCATGTTTATATTAGTTCCAGTTAATTTATTGTCATTTGCTCCAACAGGTTGGCTGCACGCTACACAATTTGATTAAACGCATTCAGTGCCATTTTCGACTACAGTAAAAGCAACATATTTGAATGGTAAGAAACTTGCAGAGGGACTGTATCTTCACTGCATCTCCACATATTACCTCGCTCATTGGGGTGCCAGGCTTTCTTTCTTAGCCAGAGAAAAAGCAACATATCATATATTTTATTTCTTTTTCCCTCTCATTCAAGCAGTGCAAAGAGAAGAAACGGGTATTACAGACCCTGTGCAAGACTAGCTCCTTTCAAAGATTTCAGTACTTCTTGTAATATTATTTAAAAAATATTTAAGCCTTTTCCACATTTTTTGAAGCCCATCTCACTGCTTTGTTTTTCTTTATTCTAACTGTAGCAGGCAGAATACAAAATCACCCACATTTTGAGAAAAAGAGCTAGTGTCTGAATTATCCAAGAATTCAAGAAGTGAGTCCAAAGCTTGGCCTCAAACTTTCTTCAGTGTGGTCATCAGACTTTCAGAGTAATAAAAATGGTAGTAGAAACAGGTTATCTTTAGCATTATATCATCTACAAATAAAGAAATTAAGGCAAAGAGAAATGGACTGACCTCTGAAAAGAGCAGGGAGGAAGCTGATTCAGCACTTACAGATATGTGTTTAATTAGCACATCTAACTATAAGCCCACTGAAACAAGAGGAAAGATGCCAGACATCTGAATTAAGCCTAAATTTGATTTATCTGTATAATCAGTTGATTCTTGTTAACTGTGGTAATGCTAAGGGAACAATGATAAAGCATGAAAGAATAAACCTACTACAGACTATTGTGGTATGTCCATAGGTTTACATAAAGGAAAGTTGAATCAGCAGACCACTATACAGTGACTTTGACGTGCTGTACCAGAGAACAAGTTCATCACTAAAAAGAGTAATTTTAATATGTACTTGAGATAAATGTTGTGTTGTTTATAGGTACCTCTCACTGCACTTTACATGAAAATGTATGGTCAGGGCAAAAAGTAAAAAATAAGATGTGCAGGAAGGATATTAAAAGCAGCTATAAGCAGAAGCCTCATCAAATATCTCAAGGAAATAAAATATTGCTTTTCCTAATAGGATGTAATAGCTTTCCGTAAAAAGCATTTTAGTTGTTTTTTTTTTTTATTCAGTCAAAACCAAAATAGTCTTTCTCTTGATTTGCTTAAAGTAGACTGATCTCTTCTGAAGTAGCAAAGTTAAAGGTTGCAAGGAATCTAACAATAATACTATAACAGAATGCCTGCTCAAGGTAAAGGAGATTTAATAAATGACATTTCCTTGCAGTTTTTGTCAATAAAAAAAGGAATTTGTAATCACATGGTCAAAATTTTTCAATAACACAAGACAGAATACATCCTGATTTGCTCTCTTTTAACAGATAAATTGATAAAATCAAGCTACTTTTACAAGACCTATTTTACATAAACCACATTAAATAAAATTAATTACATTATTTTTTGTTAATATTTTATGGAGTCTTATATCAGTCATGCCAGTATTTTCCTGGCACTAATGTCAGGATGACAGGTTTTCTTGTTTATTGTCTTTAAATACTAGCATGGCATTATCTAGCTTCTACCTTGAAGCATTTTCCTCTACTGCTCTGAGACTTATTAAAAATCAACATTAATGATTAGGAGAGTTTATGGTCATCTCTTTCCTAATACTGAAATGTTGGTCACCTGAACAGGCTGATATAAAAACATTTAGCTCTAGATTATGTTGTTTAATACCCTTCTTAGCTATTGGTAGAGTGGTACTTCACAATCATCATAAACGTCATAGCTATGACTAAATCACCTGGCTTTGCCACAAGTATAGAACAGAAATCTGAATTGAATAGTCCTTTTTACATCACTGCAAACAAGTAACTCATTTCTCTTTGGAGCAGAGGATTCTTTATGTCCTCAGTATACTTTCAGAAACTCTATTGTCCTCATCTTTCATGACTCCATATTTTCCTTTTGCCTTTCTGTATTGGATTTACATGGCAAGGTTTTGCTAGTGGAGGGGCTACAGGGGTGGCTTCTGTGAGAAGCTACTAGAAGCTTCACCTGTGTCAAATAGAGCCAATGCCAGCTAGCTCCAAGATGGACTCGCCGCTGGCCAAGGACGAGCCCATCAGCAACAGTGGTAGTGATATGGGATAACATAAATAAGAAGGGGGAAAAAAACCCAGCACAACTGCAGGTGGAGAGAGGAGTGAGAATATGTGAGAGGAACAACCCTGCAGACACCAATGTCAGTGAAGAAGGAGGAGGAAGAGGTGCTCCAGATGCTGGAGCAGAGATTCACCTGCAGCCCATAGTGAAGACTATAGTGAAGCAGGCAATCCCTCTGCAGCCATGGAGGTAATAGTGGAGCAGATATCCTCCTGCAGCCCATGAAGAACACCAAGCCAGAGCAGGTGGATGAGCCCAAAGGAGGCTGTGACTCCGTGGGAAGCCNTTATATTTTCTCTTCCCTGTCAAGCTGAGGAGGGGAGTGATAGAGTGACTTTGGTGGGCACCTAGCACCCAGCCAGGGTCAACCCACCACACCTTTTTGCTTCCTCCATCATGTTTTTCCAATTTCTTCACTTCTGACTTATGGTCTTTACCATCCATTTTTCCTTTCTCTCCTTTATTATAATTTTAAGTCACAGAGAATTGACTTTCCTTTTAAACAAGATTAGCTGTTTATAACCTATTTGGTCTTTTTCAGTTGTGGGATTTGGGTTTTTAAACCATCTGCCAAGTGCGCTGTAAAATTTCCTAGGTCTCTCTCAAATCTTTCCATTTGAATTTCTCCTCCCAGTCCATTTGGCATGATCATTCACCTTTATGAAACTAGATTTCTTGAAGAAGTGTATGTTATAGTTTGCTTTTTATACAAATATATACAAATATTTTATTTGCATTTACTAAATACAATCGCTTGGCTTTTTAAATTTCCTATATGCCTGTGTTGATCACCACAATGCTAATAATGTACAGATTAAAGATAAGCTTTTTAGAGATCCATAATGTGGATGAAGTATTTTTGTGCTATTCTTGACAGAAGGGAGGCCCACAGAGGCAGCAAATTCAGATAGATAATCTGTTAATTTTAATTTCTTCATGCATGGGATTGGAGTAGCAGTTTATATTCCAGTCTGTGGTTTATTTACAGGAGGAGATGAACAGATGTCCCATTTTTTACAGGGTAATTCACTCCTGCAATAGCCTTGTTTAGCCTTTCATTATCTGAGACAATCTTCTGAGAACACATCTCAGTACATTATACTGATTAAGAAAAGGTTATTTTGATTATATATTTTTCTTTTATTTAATTCTTTTCCAAATTTGTCTCCCATTATGTGTTGTCTCCTTTGACTTTAGTGTCCTTTCTTCCCTCTACTTGACTTATCCATCTCACTTCCCAGTTCAGCAGCATTTCCTTCTGAAATAACAAAAGCAATAAGGTGCTTCCTAATCAAATTCAGTGTGTCATGGAAAAAGATGACCAAACTGTGCAGAGTGAATGATGTCTTAATTTTCCAGTTTATAAAGGCAAAGATATTTTGGCCTATCTAGCATCCTTTTTATTGCCACATGCTTAAAATATTATTTATTTGCAATTTGTTATTTGTACTTAGTCCCTTGAACATACTGTGTTGCAACCTGCAGTGCCTGAGGCTTTTGCTAAGGGAGGGGGCTAAAAGCGAGCACACAGTCAAGATACCCAGTTCAGCCCAGTGGTGCGTAACATATTGCTGAGCTGCAACTTGACACCCTTCAGTGGTGACTCTATAATTTAAAATTAATTTAATACTGTTCTAGAAACTGCTCCCTGAAAAGGGGCAGAAATGAGCATGAGGCACTTTTATAAGAATAATCTCAAACTACTTTTATCCCCTTGTATGTTGTGGAGCTATGGGAAGTAACATTTTATGTCCCCCCTCTTACCCATGCTCCAGAATACGTCTCTCTGTATTCACTCTTATATCAAATGATGCTATAAACACACATCTAGTTTTTCATGTAGACATGGACATTTTTAATATTACAAAGCTCATCTATCACTCACTGCTTCTGAAATACTTTATGTCACTTCTCAAATTCTTTGCCTGTTACTTGACACAAACAACCTTTTTAAGCAAGCTTTGCTGTACTGCTCCCTACAGTTTTGTTACTGTAAACTTTGAAGTTGATCTTTTATTTATACTGTGACTTCTTATTCTAGTAATCCATATTTTTCTACACCCCTGAATTTTAATTATTGCTTGCAAAAAAGAAAGACTGAGTTTGTGTACTCAAATGGAACAACAATCCTCTTAAAATATGCACCAACACAGATACAGTATGGTGATAATGACATTGTATTCTTTGGACTAGGTGAGTTAAAACGGTACTGTAAATTATTCTGGAGACAAGGAAAAGTGGGACAACTGGATCATATGTTAGTATTTTACTTTCTGAAAAAATATTCCATTGGTTTTCCTGGTATTATTGGTTTAGCTTTTAGAAAGACCTTGTGCAAAAATAAATAAGGAATTATATAAACAATTGTGTTCATTTCCTAGAAATCAACAGAAAATTGCTATAAAAATTATTGTACAGTTCTCACATGCTCCATGTTCAGGTTTATTAGGCTATGACTTACTGTTTTGCATGTGTACAGGTCCAATGTATGATTATTTTCAAATTGGAGGCCGGAATCTTCTTTTTTTTTTTTTTTTTTAACCAAGCAAAGGGACATTATGCTGTGCTGAATGTCAAAATGGGAAGAAATCAGAATTTGATGTGGGCTATGGAGAGCCATAATTATGTCAATGATTTGAATGTGTGGTGTAACCCTGGCTCAAATGATATAAAAGTAATGCAGAACTTGGAAAAGATGGTCATTAGGAGCTGATGAGAAGACTGAATTTTGCTTTCAAGTAAAGAACAAGATAAGGTTAATCTGAATATTCTGGGTTCGTTTTAAAAGGTAAAAATTACATTGTACCTTTTAGGGAATATTTTTATACACAAATATTCGTAACTGTGTGATTTAATTGGTAACTGTACTTTACCCCTAAACATGATATTACTTTACCCAATAATTTCTCAACTAATTATGATTTGATATCACACAGTCAGATCCTTACCTAAGACTGGAGATCCAGGGCAAGTTCAGAATACACACAATAGATTATATCGCTTCTGCTGGATATGATTTGTTATTTTGCTGAATCCCACAGATTGGAAAGTGTAAATATAGAGCAATGGAATGTGACTGCACTTGCTCTTTCAAACATCAGTATTTAAGCGTCTGTTTTGAAGGGAGCAGTGATAAGAATCCATCAACATGCTAAGGGATGAAAATAAGCAGGGAAATGCTAACTACAAGCAGAAAGTGTCCTACAGGGTTCCAGCAGGTTTCTGTCAATTCCTCTATACTTACACACTTGTTTAAAGAACTGGAATTTCTGCTCTGCAGGAAAGCTTGACACTTGGGATTTCTTTACATTTTAGTTTTACTGGGAGAAGTAAAATTTTGAAAACTTATGAAAAAAATTAAAATTTCAAGTGCTTCCAAGTGACTTGATGTCAATGCATCTAAATAACAATGACTCACAATGCCTTAAAGTTATAATTTTCATCATCTTTATCTCAAGAATAGTAAATATAATGTGTGCATATGTTACAATTAATATTTTAAAAGCATTTTTAAATACTTTACAAGACATTTTAAAAAGTATTTTTTAAAGTAACACTGTTGAAGCAAAGTATTTCAATCTTTATGAATGATTTCAACCTGATTGAAACTACATGATGTAAACCTTTCAAATGAAAAATGGTTTTGATCTTTTTGCATTTCTGCAAAAACATTCTACTTTAAAAATAGCATTTCCTGATAAAAAAGTGTTTAGCTGTCAATTTTTTTTGTTTAGGAAACATTTGTTTTTTACTGTCCCATCACCTGTGATAATATGTTTGTTTGGTATTCACATGAATGTCATCTACATTTCTCTAGATATTCCCTCGCAATTTAATCTGAGAAGGTGCTTAAAGAGCCCTCATCTTTTTAATGGCCCCTGGTGGAGCCTAATTGTTATGAAATTGCAAAAGCTGTGAAATGATAATTAGTCTGGGTTACCTCCTTTATTTTTCCCTTAGAGACATGTTAAAGGATGTTAATTAATGCTTTTAACTAAGTAAGGGTAATAAATGACCATTTTTATTGATGTCTTGGTGATGCACAGATACGCTTTTTTTGCTTTTAAATATTTGTTTCTGCTACGAAAGCTCCTTAAAGACAAACAAGGGACAACGTACATTTTCCTTGAACACAAACATAGTTGATAGTTGATTAGCATGACTTTAAAGCTCCACATCAATTGCTCAGCTACATTCTTGCACATTAATTACTGCATGGAAGGTGCAGATGGTCAAAAATTAACAGAACTATAATAGATGCAGATTCTAGACAGATGTTCGTAGGGCCAGATATACTTTATGGGATTAGAGGAATTATTATTATATAACTAAAAAAAGGCAACAGATGACAGTAGGCGACTCTCTTCTGAGAGGCACGGAGGCACCCATTTGCTGACCTGATGCACTCTCTAGGGGTGTTCTGCTTACAGGGACCTCGTATTGGGGATGTCACCGAGAGACTACCAAGCCTTGTCCAGTCCATTGACTATTATTTGCTACTGTTGTTTCACATGGGCACCAGTGATACAACCAGGAACAGTCTGAGGAGTATGAAGAAGGATTACAGAGCCCTGGGAGCAGTGGTAAGGGACTCTGGAGCACAGGTAGTTTTTTCATCAATCCTCCTAGTCAAAGAGAAGGGGTTTGAAAGGGTCAGCTCAATCTGGTGAATCAACAAATGGTTACAGGACTGGTGCCACATCCAGGGATTTGGCTACTTAGATCATGGGGGTCGCTTTGAGAAACCTTGTCTACTGGGGTCTGATCTATCAGAGAAGGGGAAGAGC
>VZTL01044574.1:4249-32564 GCA_013400535.1 Scopus umbretta | reverse complement strand
ATGCTTTAAAAATGGGGAGTGAGGGCAGCATTTAAAGTTTTTAATGTCTGTAGGTCATAACGTATATCTGACCTGCTTAGATACAAAACTAAAACAAGCAAAGGTCTTTTTAATAATACAATTCTAAAGCACGTGCTGCACTATGCAGTAATCTTAGTCTGCTCTTTTTCCTTCAAATACACAATAGGATGAGGCAACAAAAATATGAGTCCTCATCAATGTAAAAATGTTACTATTTCTAAAAGGACGTGCTTTAATAATTTGATTTCTTACATAACACAATGATCACTAATCCATACACAGAAGTGAACGTGAATAATATATTCTTTCATGTCACACTCAAAAGTGAAAGCTATCACACTATGTAATTACCAAGACAGCAAGAACACACAACCAAGGAACAATTCCAATAACTATTTCAAAGAAAAAAAAAAGTTAAGACAGGTTAGATGTTATCATGCCCTTAAAACACGTTTTAGACTGAGGTAAACATCATACTACCTGCAAACACTTACTAGTTTTCTTTAGAAGCATAGTCTGTCATTCTATATTCCTGCAACATTTTTTTGCATCACTTATGAACAGTAGTGTTTTAGTATTGCAGTAGGGGTGTACACTCCCAGAAGGAAAATTCCAGGTTTGAAATATAAATTTAGCCCAGGTACATTATAAAGTCTGTGCAGCCATAATTCTGCAGTTTACAACACAGTGACATGATGTGGTGTTTGCTGATGACCCCTCAACTTCTCAGAGCATGATTCTTGCTTCTGAGGTGGTATTCAGAAGGCTATGAAACACAAAACAACTGTCCCAGCACATTTTCATTAAAGGTAAATATAGCAAGACGAAACATGGCATACATGGCTTTTCAATGAACACCACTGAACAATACAAAGATCAGGTATCAGAGGTGTCAAGACAGAAGAGGGGAAGCTGGAGAGAAATATAGCTTCCCAACAGATAACAAAACTAGGAGGACAGGACACTCAAAAATAAACTAGCAATGGTTTAGGTCTTAAGAATTCTGGGACCTAAAGTTAGCTTTATTGTTTTCTTTTAACATGAGAGGAGAAACTCTCCTTGTACTCATTGCTGCATTTATGCAGACGTCTTGCAGGCAGTCTTTGGTTTCAAAATTATTGTCTCTGTACATTTATTAATGCCGATCAATGTATATGAATTTAAAAAGTCTGCTGTCCAGTCTTTCTTGCTGCAGATCTCCATAAAGAGTGCTAAACAGCAGCACCCTGTTCTGGGCAAACTTCAGTCCAAATAATCTCTCCTATGCCTTCCCATTGTAATCTAATTTTGAGTCTTTTGGTCCTGGCTTTTAGTCACCTAAAACCACTGGAAGTAGTTCTAAAAAAAGATTTCTTCAAATTACACACAAAATAGCACTAAAATTATATTGAATGTTGTTCACTACAGCAGTTGGTTCACTCCTTGCAGCCTGTGGACTAACAGTGGTTCTCACTTTAATGGTCCTCCTCTAGTGTAACTGAACAATTTAAAAAATGAAATGGAAATAAACCAATGTTAGGAACTTTTCAGAAGAGTTCAGTTTTAATGAGGATTGAAGGTATGAAAAAAGCAAAGTGAAATGTAAAAGCAATGCTTTTCACTATCCTGTAAGGCTGACCAATGACAAGCAGGGGAACCCTTTAGCCTGGATTGGTGGCAACAGTCTCAGAACAAATTTAAACAGAAGTTTCATCATAGATTTTCTTTTTAGTGCATTAAGCCGTCATTCCCCTGGCAACAGATTCTGATCACTTATGTTGCAGATATTTTTATGAACTGTTTACCAGAACCACCTAAATGAATGCAAGTTTTCCAGCCAGATCATTTTGGGGTTTAGAGAGAAGCATTTTTCTACATAATGGCTAAAGCCAATTTAGGAAAAACACTCAAGAAGTTCAAGTTCAAAATGCCACCCTATTTTTAACAAGCATAACATGTATTTGAAGAAAAATGAGTATGACATCATTATTCTTACGAAAGAGGGTTAGTCTATTACTAACTCTAGCTTTTGTTCCATGCTTCACAAATCCTATTTGTGCATTGTAGATTAATACTTACCTGAAAATCTCTTATAGGAAATTCACTTTAATGTTGCTTGTCTTACTGCATGTGGAGTTACAACAACCGGACAGTAAATCCAGAAGATTTTACAGTTGACAGAACCTCCACCAAGGCTCCATCTACAGAAATACTTAGCTCCTTTGATTTCATTTTAAGTATCCTATAAAAATGTCTTTAAATAGTAATCTTAGCTTTCCTGAAATCTAAAATTGAAATGCAGTTTAATAATTTCTAAACAGAGAAAATAACCTCAAAAATGTTCATAAAAATTCAAAGGCTACGTTTACTATTTAAACAAAAAGTAGAGTATCTTTAAACATCAAAATAATCATAAGCAACATGAATAGCCCAGTCATACTAACTAGTTTCAAAAAAAGCTGTCTAATTAAAAAGCAAGGATATTCAGAATTATGATCATCAAGTCTTATCTGTAATATTTTATTGATGTCAAATATTTATGTCCATATGGCTTGCCCATTGTTAAAGGGCTGCCAGGATAACATGATCAGCAATATTCAGGAGACAATAAAGATTAATAAACTTAACTTCCTTGCTTAACGCAGCTACATATTACATGCTTTTACAGAAACTATTCACAGTTTTACACAACATAAACATGCAGGTTTTGCATAGTTGCAAATAACTTAGTAGTTCTAAATATTTAAAATATCACAATTCTAATTTGTAAAGAAAAGCAATTGTTCTTTATTCACTTACCAAGACTGTATTATATCTGTCCTCCAAGTCAGTGATAAACGAAGGAAATGCTGGTTTTGCCAGCTAGTTCAGAACAAACAAAACCTTAGCCCTCAGCTCTCAGCAAGAAAATGGAAAGTCTTTTTTCAAATAGTAGGTGTTGTAAACTTCTACATTTGAGCTAGTCACCAAGGCTCCCTTTAGAGTCAATGAAGAGAAGCATGTACTCCTAGAAGGCTATCTATCTTGTGTTACAGGAGGTGTCAAGCACTGGCCTGATAAATCACATTGCTCAAGCTTTAAATAAACCCCAGTTACTGGGGGGGAGATCACACAAGTTTTATAAACACCCGGCACTCAAGCATTTAGTGCTTTTAAGAAATCACTTAATACAATTTGAAAATTGTACTAAAAAAATACTAAAAATATTAAGAAACAACATCCACAGCTATTTGTAATGTACTGTCTGGTAGTAAAAGTCAGTCACAGAAATGCGATTAATTTCTCACAACTTTAACCATCAATTTTTATCCACTCAAAGCAGTCACTGACATCTAGTCTTTTCCAAAACACTTTTCTTGATGCGAGTTGAATGTTCCTTTAAGCTGCTCATCTCTCTCTGTTGACTATAGAGGGAGCCTGGCTACCTAGATCTTAGGCAGCTCAAGTAGTATTAGATGAAAACTTCACCATTACTAGCATTATTTAACAACCTTTTATACAAACACACATTACAAAATAGCAGTCATAATAAACAACAAATTGTTAATATGCAAAACAAAACACAAGCCTCTCAATTAATGCCAGTTATGTCTGAAATATTAATTGGAAAAAATCCAAGTCAGTTTCATTGATAAATCTTTTTCTTGATACTATTTTAGCAGCAAGCGGCTTAATTTGCTGATATTTTTTTTTCCGTGGGTAAAAAGGGACGAAGTCACAAAAGCCTCTACTCAGTATTTGAGCTTTGAGTTATTTGAGCTTTACACTCAAACATTAATCTGTTTGTTTCCATTTTCTACTGGTTTAACTTTGAAGTATTTTTTTTTAATATTAGAGGCAGTGGCCCCTCTGGTAATACTTCTGTATGATAGTGCATTTTCTTTTCTGTATGTGGTTAATATACATAAGCACACACTCACACTCGCACGCATATATATAGTGCTTGCAGACTGAGTTAGAAAGGAATGTATGCTCATTTTGATTCTTACTATTCTCTGTAAGTGGATCAACAATATATTTGTAGTTGTTTACATCCAACTTCCAGTGCACTATACTGGCATCAAGGAAAAGCACAATTCAGAGATTCCATGTAGTTTGGATACATCATAATATTAGGAATCTAACATTCTACAACAGTATTTCATTTCAAGGAACATTAGTCTGATGGGCCAACCATGGTAATCATCTTTAAGCCCAATCTTCACCTGCAGGAATGACACAGAGCTCCTAACTGCCAACACACAAGTGAAGCTCTATGAAAAGTCACAAGCATGCTGATGTAGCATGCTTTCAAGACAATGCATTATCAACTACAGGAAAGTTCAGGGTCATGTAGCTAATAAGAAGAGTAGTAAAACGTGAAAGTCAACATGAAGTAAAATCTGATAACTGACTGAGACAAGACGTCTTTTTTGATAAGCCACAGTTCACAAAAACAAGAAGGAACTCTGGTGTAACCAGACTTCTGTCTCTTATTCCAGCCACCGCATTTGTAAGTGTATAACAGTAAAACACCACAACGTGTGTTGGCGCAGGTCAAGGGTGTTTGAAGATACTTTCCAGCCCTCAGCAAAAGAAAGATTTCTCAATACAGATTAGGGAGGGGGGGAAAAAATCCCAAACCCTAGCTTCCCGATAATATTACAGCATATCTTTCAAACTAAATGCATTTCAAACTGTAAGAATTACTTTTACATCATGTATAAATAAATGATTCTTAATGTATTCAGAACTTGTTGCCGTGAAGGCCTGCAAGTGGCTTGTCCTGTGCCTGAGCACAATAAAAATGATTTGTTTTCAAATTCAATGGGCAATGTCCTAATTTTCATATTCAAAGCATTCTTGTAAACTGAAGTTTACAAGTGCTTGGAATATTTCTTAATAGCAGCAGCAGTCTGTTCTGATGTAGCAAAAATGAAGTAGTATGATCTTATTTATATCAGTAGCGGCCCAGTAAAATAAATCTAGTAACATTAGAAGAATCATCCTTGTTCCACGTAGCACTTCCAGTTATTCCAGATCTTCTTCCCTGTCAACTCATGTAAAATATGCTATTGAAGATCTGGTTGTTGCCTACCTTCCTCCTTTGAGACACACTGAGGGCAGCAAAGTCATTAAACAAGGATGAATTTGGTGAAGTTAGTGGATCTGTAAAAAGAATGTAAAGCAACATGTTATATACCTCTAATATTTAAAAAAAAATTACATTTTTTAACATTTCTGTATGGAAAAAATCCTTTTGACAAAACTAATTTTAGCAACCACACTGCTAAAAACCACAGCATTTATTAGATTCTGTGCAACTGCTCAATTGGAATGGAGCTCTGACAGAAATTAGCAAGTTTAACTGCTGTTGACACTATTTAATTTCCATCTAACATTTCAAAGCCTTCCTCTCCAGTTACCTGAAGTTAGTAATCTTCTTCTATATAACAGTCTTACGAATAATGAAGTGGATCTTATTTGTCCTGTCACTGTTCTGCACAAATTTAAATCAGAACTAAAGGTAGCAAAAGTCTACATTTTATTAGTAGCTTTTCACTTCTTTTTCTTCACCCCTATGCACTCCTTCCAGAGTTGAAGCATCAAAAACTGAATAACAATCACAGATGCAACTTAAACTCCAAACTGCATGGGCAGAGCTGCCAAATTAGCAGGTGACTGCCAGCTGTAAACATTGGTGTTTTGATGAAACACTTTCTTCAACATTAATCAATACTCCTTAAAGGGGTAATTCTACAAGTGGAGCACAGCTTATGGAGGTGGGGAAGAAAAGGACCCGAAACACAACAGAATTTAAACTGGTTTCCAAAAGTCAGTCTGGTTTCTCTCCTTCGCATGCATCACCATCACTGTTTGGCCTGTCACACTCAAACTCTGACTGCATTTAAAACTGGAGACCTCCACTGTCTTGAATAGCTAATTGTTCGGTGAGACAAAAGCGGTAGAATTAATCACAAAACCTACTGGAAATGAACCAGGAGGAAGCGGAAGAAAAAAAAAAAAAGAAAAAAAAACCACCCCACAAATTTCAACTTCCAAGCAAGTGAATTTTATAGTAGTTACTACCATGCTTAAAAAACTATAACCCTAGTAAGTAGACTAGCTGCAGGGTTAGACATGCAAATGGATTTCTAGAACATCATTTAAACAGCAATTTTCAGAACAGAAGTATATTTTAAATGTATGTCCTTGCCATAAGGAAGTAGCATCCTCTTCTTTAAAGAAGTTAGTCTGGCAGCTATAGCTGAAATAATCTGTCGTGCCTGTTATAATTTGGAAAGCAATTCTGAAAAATGCATTACAGAAGCTCAATTACCCTCCACAGTAATTTAGCGAGTATATCGGTCTGCACTATGGAGACATTTTGGTTTGCTGAAAACCATGTTCCCAATAGTACGGAAAAAAAAATATAAGATGTAAATTACTGCTTCCAGGACAAAACTTAATATCTATTAAAAATCATCAGTTATGCGATACATTTCACAAAAACCATACAGTCTAAATTTAAGAATGAAAACTGTACATTCCTCCCACACAATAACTTACTTAAAAGCACAATAAAAAGGGATACTACTGTGGAGCAACATAAGTGCCTATTTAAGCTATCAGTGCTTTACAGTGGATATCCAAACTAGGGTGTCACTTGAAGCAAGACCAACAATNCGGCAGGGGGGTGTTAGTTTTTTTGGGAGGAAGGGTGGGTTTTTCTGGTGGGTGGTGGTTCCCCCCCGGCACTGGAGCAAAGAGAAGGCTGAAAATTTGTGAATTCAGTAGCACTCCAGCTTTGGATTACAAGTAATCACACAATTCACTAGTGTTAAAAAATAAAGTTCAGCTGAATCTCAAATCAAATCAGAGGAGAAAAAACTCTCTTAAGTCTCAGTTTTACTAAAGTGAATCTGCTAAATTTCCAAACATGCTTTTATACATATTAAAGTACTTACCATGGCCTGCGTACTGCTTGGCACTGTCATTGAGAAGGCTAGGGGAGCTGCTGCTATTTGTCATCCTCTGCAAAAATAAAAGACAAAACCATACATTTAAAATAAACCTGTAAAAACTAAGTGAGAGAATTGGGGATGGCATTTAGAAAGCTTTAAGAAAAGACTATGAAACCTCTGCTCATTCTCCACTTAGTAAATACTCCAAACAGACAGTGGTTTGTAGCTGACAAAAATGTTTAGTGAAATAAAGCATTTTTCAGGACAGCAATGCAAACCAAAAGTGACTGTTTCTTAAAAGAGAACACTATCTTCATTAATTTCTTCTAACTTGGGAGGGTCTACCAAACCTATGGTTCTCCTCCAGTACATGGTCAAAATGTTAGATAAGCCAATTACTTATCTCCTTTAAACATTCTTTCACACTGTACTCCTGAAACAACTCCTCCCTTTATTGCACACTATCATCACAACACAAAACTTTTCCACAAAAAAATACTTAAATTAGTATAGCATTTTATAGATACTTTTTAAAAACAAAAGAATCTTTTGAGACCTTTCAGCAACATCATGCAATTCTTGTAAACCAGCAAGACACCTGAAACCCTCTCAATTCCTCGTAGGCTTCACCTGCTTCTACATTCCTCTAGAGATATAGGCTAGCAATAAACTGGTCTACATGAGGCAGTAGTGCTCTAAGAGCTACCACTGCTTTGACAGAGAAGTTTAAAAGTGTCTCTCCTTACTCCTGCTTGCTGTTTGGCCATTTTCTTTCTGTCCTCCCAACAGGAAGAAAAAGTGTGAGAAGAAAAGGAAGGCAAGGTCAGGAAGTGTTCTCCATCACTAAGTGAGACCACCAGTAATTTGTTAAAATATTCCCTGGCCATTTTGGCCCACATCAACCAGGACTCTCCCAGCCAATTTCCATGCACTATTCAGCAATGAAAAAGATTTGAGATCTCTTCAAATAGACAGTTTGCATGCAGCCTCTGCTTTACGGGGTGAGCATACACCAGCACAAACAGGCCACTTTGTGCCAGCTGGCCCTAAGCATCAAGGAAAGTTTCCAGGCATGTTTCATTTAGCAGTCTAGACACAGACTAAGACTCAAAACTGGTCACTGGAGTTGCTCTTTACACTTCCATTTTTCCACAGCCAATCTCAATGTTGGTGGCAGGCGGTGTGCTGGTTTTGGCTGGGATAGAGTTAACTTTCTTCACAGTAGCTAGTATGGGCTCATGTCTTGGATTTATGTTGAAAACAGTGTTGATAACACTGGGATGTTTTAGTTACCACTGAGCAGTGCTTACACAGAGTCAAGGCTTTTTCTGTTCCTCCCCCCCCCCCTGCAGCAAGCAGGCTGGGGGTGCACAAGAAGTTGGGAGGGGACACAGCCGGGACAGCTGCCCCCAACTGACCAAAGGGATATCCCATACCATACAACATCACTCTCAGCATACAAAGCTGGGGGAAGAAGGAAGGGGGAAACATTCCGAGTGATGGTGTTTGTCTTCCCAAGTAACCATCATGCGGGATGGAGCCCTGCTTTCCTGGAGATGGCTGAACACCTGCCTCCCAATGGGAAGTAGTGAATGAACTCCTTGTTTTGCTTTGCCTGCATGCATAGCTTTTGCTTTACTTATTAAACTGTCTTTATCTCAACCCACGAGTTTTCTCAGTTTTACTCTTCCAATTCTCTCCCGCATCCCACCAGGGGGGAATGAGCGAGCAGCTGTGTGGGGCTTAGTTGCCAGCTGGAGTTAAACCATGATAGAGGACAAGAAGCTTACTACATTATACATCAATGCCATTTCATCTAATTCTTGACTAAAAGAAAAATCTATATTCTTGAGTAAATTTGGTAAGAACAGAGGAGAACCAACAGAAGCTGGAGTGTTATCTAATACAGTAGAACTGTAAACCTACTGCAATTCAAGTTTCTCAACATTTGCAGTTTTCGTACTACCACTGACTTCATCAGAAGCTGCAGCTTTTAATACGTGTATCTAAAAGAACAACTAGATTGCGTAAAGTAGTTTTTATGTGGAAAGCAAGTTGTAAAAAAAAACCAAAAACAAAACAAAACACAAAAAAACAACCAAAATACAACAGCCTGCGGTATTAGAAAAGTAACTTGAAGAAAGGTTTGGTAAAATTTAGGTACCTCAGCAGGTATCTTCAAATGTTACCCTCTCAACATGCTCAATCCCCTCAGTGCTTTATTCCCCTGTGTATTATTTCTATTACATGTGCTCCATTGCCACAGCAAGCTTTCTACAATCATTCAGGCTTCTCCGATACAACTCTTCACTGAGTACAAATACCTAGTACTATATATGAAGCAGAACTATAGCACATGCAGATGTTCTAGGACAGTATATGTAATATATGTACACATGTAAATACCATGTAAACTTTCAGCTTTTCCAAGACCTAAATTAAGATAGCTGTCTGCTATATGCTCTTTCCTTATTTTGATGCCATGTGTCTCATGTTCCTAAATACACTGAATTGACACAATATAGCTCTCACTAAAAGATCAGTGATCAACAATTAATTCTTCACACAAAAGGGATGCCTCTAGTGAAACAAAGTTTACTTATTTCTACAAAACAAGGTAACACTTCAGGACACCCACAGTAAGTTAACAACCTTGCCCAAGTCCAGGGATGCTCATCCGTCTGCTCACCATCACCAAAATAAGAATACATCAAAATAAATAATTTCTGAATCATAGTAGCTCAACTATTCATATGTCATATTCCCTCTCTGACTAAGCAAGAGAAATAAGCTAAATAGCTTTTCACAAATATTTAAAAAGCATCCCTGTTATGCATCTTTTCTTGACATTTGATACATCCACACTGATCCTTACAAGCAGAAATGCTTTAGGAAGACATTTCCTGAAGGGAACCTTTCCAATTTGCACAAAATTTGTCCAGGCATAGATAAAAATAGTGTTAATGTCTATTTATAACACTCAGATTTTCATAATAATTTTAATGCAAAAGGTAATGGTCTGCTGGAACAGGGATAAATATGATATTGAGATCTGGGTTGATATCAAAGATGGTTAAGCATATGGCTTCAACCTGGAATCAAGCACTTGTGCCATCGATATTCTACCTCTTCAAGCAGAAGAGTTAAACATTCAACCAACAGACTTGCAATGTGAATAGGTAACCGAGATGATGAAAATCAGTGCTGATACGCTCACTAAAAACATATAGTGCACACAAGGGAGACAACAGGTTGCAACAGAACACATCGTTCACCATTCTGAAAGCAGTGTGCAAACAAAGCCTATGAACGTCAACTGTGCTTTTTACAAATCCAAGTCTTGTTCAAGGTGCAAACATATTTTACATGAACCAGGATTCTGAGAAACCAAAGCTCTTGCTGATCTTGGGCAGCTCTTGCTTTTACAACTGCTTGTAAGCTGTACCTTGAATGAGGTTAAAAACCTCCACTTCACTGCTCACTTTCAAGAATTTTTTCATTTTGCTCACTTTTATTACACATGCACAAGCTTCTTGCCTTAACATTATTCATAGAAGTCCTGCATGTAATCAGTAAAGGATTTTAAACTGTTTCAATATTAAAATTTCTACCACACCCAAAAGCATTTAGTCTTAATGAAGGTTATTCCTGTATCTGTATTTTACCAAGTCAGGCTGAAAATGTCTCAAAAGAAAAAAAAAAAAAAACAACACTACACACACAAAAAAACCAAAAACCCAAGTACTATTTGTTACTTGTGTTTTCCAGAAGGCAGTTTTGATTTTAAATAACACTTCTCAATCTCTTCTAATGGCATTGAACTATTTTTCATACAAATTCAGTTTCAAGAAGAATGCAATCACAAGAACCTCAAGCCCAAAAGATGAAAGCTCCAGGAAGGCAAAAGCAATCACTAACAGGAGAAGAAAATGAACTATTCATTCCTATTAAGCCTGTCATGCAAGGGAAGCACGCACATATGAAAGCTTCAGAGTTTTTTAGTAGATCATGACTTTCACCATATGGAAGTTAATACAGAAAAACAACTTTATCTTAACCAAGTGCCACACCAATCTCATTCAGTTCCATATAAACTCCTTTTCTTTGCTTGCCTATTGCTATGATTTGTTGAGGTTCTTTAAGCAGTAGTTAAAATTCAACTAGGCTGACTGGCATACATCCTGCGCCTCTCCTTTTAAAGGAATTAAAAAGTTGTTTCTATTCACATCTCAAAAGAAAGCTACTGCAGAACAAAACTGTCACATTCATCCCTGTCCAAGGATTCAACCTGAGGCTTCAGCTTAAAGTTCTTCAACTGCTGAACCTTCTACCAGTAACAAAAGACAGGCTCTTTAATTTCACAGAAAAAATTGAGAAATAAAGTTTTTCAGAATACTGTGTTAACTCCTCAATATTCAAGCAATTAAGTTACAGCAGGGGAACATGCTCATTCTTACTCCTTCTTCAAGCACCAGCATTAATCAAGTAACTCATTTCCTCTTAGGGAAAGACTGTGTGAAAAGGTACTGTCAAAAATGAAACTCTTGTCAAGGTGAATCACTATCTTATCTAGACATAAGATAGCCTACTGCATACTAGTATTTCCTATTCAGAACCTCTGCAAGTTAAGGTCTTCTAAAAAAAGTATCATTTTCACACAGAGTTTAACACAACACCGACAGCAGATCAACAGCAACACTGTAAAAATAATCCCCATATTAGGTTTCTATTTTAATAATAGTTTTGAGGATTTGACATTTTTCACAGACACACAGATGGGTTGAGATGGGAAGGGACCTCTGGAGTCCAACTGGTCCAGCCATCCTGCTCCAGCAGGGCCACCTAGAGCTGGTTGCCCCAGACCATGTCCAGACAGCTTTTGAGTATCTCCAAGGATGGAGACTCCACCACTTCCCTGAGCAACCTGTGCCAGTACTTAGTCACTCTCACAGTGAAAGAGCATTTCCTGATGTTCAGAGGGAACCTCCTGTGTTTCAGTTTGTGCCCACTGCCTCTGGTCCTGTCATGGGACACCACTGAAGAGAGCCTGACTCCATCCTCTTCGCACCCTCCCTTCAGGTATTTATGTACATGGATGAGATTCCCCAGAGCCTTCTCTTCTCCAGGCTGAACAGTCCCAGCTCTTAGCCCTTCCACCTCACAGGAGATATGCTCCAGTTCCCTCGTTATCTTTGTGGCCCCTCACTCGACTCTCTCCAGCATGTCCATGTCTCTCATGTACTGAGAAGCCCAGCACTCCAGGTGTGACTTCACTATGCTTCACCTAATGCAGCCCAGGTCACCATTCACCTTCTTTTCAATATTTCCTTTGTGCAGTATGCTAGGAAGAGAAGTGTTACAAGAAATATTTCCACCTCCTAAAGGTATACACCACCTTGCCTCCACCCTTCAATGTTCAGTAGCAAAATCCAAAGTTATAGCTGCACTTAAGTCTGCTTTGCCTTCATCTCCCTCCACTAAAGTATAGTTACAAAATTCTCATGAAGACAGAGGATGAATAAAGCTTTGTGGCACACAATTAGATCTAACTTTATGTAGCTTACGTTACAAGACTTATCTTAAATAAAGGTTTTTGCTTTCTTCTCTACCATTTCTTTTCCCCAAAATACATAAGAGATTACATTTATTCCCCCTGTGTCCTTATTCTTCACCCTAGTCCTCAGAAAATAAGCACTTTCCTCAGGTTCCTTCCTGTGCTAAGTATTTTATCTCAAAATATTTTGTAGTATGTCACAAGCTATACTCTTCATCTTAATACTGTTCTACTGGAACTATATTTCAGAATATTTCTTTGTAGTTTTTAGAACAATGTTAATTGGACTATAGAAGAAGTCATCCTGCAAAAGAATGAGATTGTCACAACCAAAGAAATTACTGTTTAGTTGTGTGACCTACAAAGGGTGATACCTTTTGCTTTCTCTTCTAAACAATCCAAAACTTGTCTTCGATAGTTAGCATATTTGGCACCATCTACAGCATGCCCCACTCACAACTGTTTGAACTAAAGCAACTGGATTTCTTCAGAAAGCATTATGTAAACAACTGCATAATTTTATATTTAAAATAGCATGTCTGTAGTTCCACTCAGTTCTCAACAGTTAAAAATTGAAGACATTTACAAGCTTCTGCGCTATAAGGAGGGTTTTATTACTTGGCAGATGCAGCAATGGAAACAAAGGTCTTTG
Organism: Scopus umbretta; assembly: GCA_013400535.1. Lineage (NCBI taxonomy): Eukaryota > Metazoa > Chordata > Aves > Pelecaniformes > Scopidae > Scopus > Scopus umbretta. Next base: position 19,414 of record VZTL01044574.1, on the reverse strand, counting down.
TGTTTATTCAGCTGGAAGGCTTTGAAGTGAGCATGGTCTCTACTTCTCAGGCTTTTGAAGAACACTTAGCATACCAACATTAGCATGGTGAAAACAATCAAGACCAATTCTTCTCCATTGCTTGGCTTTGCCAACTTTAATACTGAGGACTATTAGGTCCTTTTTTATTTTTATTAGAGTGATTAATTGAAAAGTTGTGATTCTTACTTTCTACATAACCTGCAGTCCAATGGAAGCCATGTAGTTATAAATCTTACGTACCAAAATAAGGAAAACTGGATTTCTGTCAAGTAACATACATGAAGATACCTTCTACTGTTTTACGCTCTTACAACCAAATTGCTCAATTCCAATATGATATTAGAAGTTTTAACATCAAGGTACTCCTCTGCCTCATCCTGCTATAAATTCCCCCAGACAACTCACATAGCCTTTTACCATCCCAGTGTAATACTGCTAAAGCTCCTTCCAGCACCACCTGTATCTTTGATCAAGCCACGAGTTAGGCAAGAGGCCGCACTAATGCCAGAGGAACAAAGACACCAGCTAGCCAAGTGGCACACGCAGAGCAACTGAGCAAACAGCACGGCATCAGAGGCATCCTGGCCAGCCAGCTCCTGCCCCCTCACTGCTGGGAAAGCCAAAAGCAATGAGCTGCTTCTTGAACCACACCTCTGACTCTCTCTTGGCTGCTGCTATGCGAAAAAAGAAAAGAACAGCTTCAAGGACAGCATGCAGCCTGTGGGCCATGTGTTGTGCAGACCTGCTCTGTTATTAGTTAGAGAAGGGGAAAAGAGAAAACGCTTTGATAAGCTGGAGGCCAATACTGCTAAAGTACTATATGAAAGCACATGCAGATTCAGGGAAGAAAAGACACATGCAACAACACTCTATTATGGGAAGATGCAAATCAAGGACAGGAGACTATTAATCAATAGGAAACTAGTTAGTAACAGAAGAGGCCAATGGGGTAGGCAATGGAAGGTTGGCTAACAGCAAAGACCTTGTAGGTAGAAGGAGTGGAAGGATGAGGCAAAGATATTTTACAGAAAGAAAGAAAAAAAGACTTCAGAAGTCCTGCCTCTTCCGAGCTGTACCAAGGATTTTTACTCTTTTTCTACTGTAAACTGAGCATTGCCATTAATTGCATGCTCACCACTAATTTAACCCCAATGAGATGTTCTAGATTCATAAAATGTCTTCAACACATACAGATGAAATCTCAAAGTCAGGAATATCTGTTCTGCAGAAATGTTGACCAGTAGCCACCTATATTATTTATGATGAAAGAAGCACATGCCCTCCCCAATTCATCATGATACAATCCACTTTCACTTTCCTTCCTTTTGCTGCTTACTTAACACCGTAACACAGATTATGCACTGCACACAAAAACATGATGATTGCAAAATTTGGATATAGCTTTGCTTGAGGCAACTTGGCTCCATTACATATGCGTTATAACAACCCCAATATACACAATCACATACTCTTTTCAACAAACCTCAGTTTTATTTGCTGCGCATGACAAATACGTTCTGGAGATTAATTAGAAATAGTCAAGAAGACTCATCCATTGAATCCCTGATGATTATGCTGGAAGGTATCTAGTGAATAACGCACAGACTGCAGAAAGATTACCTCATGGTAAAAGAAACTGAGCGTTACCCAGAAGAGACTGACTCTATTACTATCTTTGCTAGATTAAGGCCAGTTAAGCAATATGAACCAAGCTTTCTACAGGTGGTTAACAACTCCCTTCCTCACCTTCCAGCTGTACAGGTTAGTTTCAAAAACCCAGGGGTCTCTAGTTTGCCAGCACTGTTGTGGGGGTGGGAGGGGTTTAATTTGTTTAATTACCATCCTTTTTCTTCCCATGCCTCTAAAATGCAGACTACTTTCTTCTTTCATAAGGAAGGCATTCCACAAAGTTGGATGCAATAATCGTAACCTGCACAGGAAAGTGTACTGCCAACTAACAGTCTTCACGAGAAGGATGTGAACAGCATGCAGGAATAAGGCATGGAACCATAAGATGAACACTTAATCAACTATCAAATAGATGCTTATTACGCATGCACCATACATCTTGTGTCTTCAGCAAGTCCCACTTACAATTTTCCCACTGAAAAAAATTATACAGTGTTATAGGGAATACATCTCAAAACATAACTGTGGTGCTGTGGTGGGCTGACCCTGGGTAGATGCCAGGTGCCCAGCAAATCAACTCTCCCCCTCCTCAGCTGGACAGGGGAGAGAAAATATAATGAAAAGCCCATGCGTCAAGATAAGAACAGGGAGATATCATTCACCAATTACTGTCATGGGCAAAACAGACTCAACTTGGGGAAATTAGTTTAATTTATTACCAATCAAATCAGAGTAGGGTAATGAGAAATAAAAAGTAAATCTTAAAAACACCTTCNNNNTTTTTTTTTTTTTTCCCCTCCTTCTTAAATATGTTACCCCAGAGGTGCTACCACTGTCACTGATGGGCTTGGCCTTGACCAGTATCAGGTCAATCCTGGAGCCAGCTGGCATTGGCTCTGTCAGATATGGGGGAAGCTTCTAGCAGCTTCTCACAGAAGCCACCCCTGTAGCCCCACAGCTACCAAAACCTTGCCACACAAACTCAACACAGCTGCACTCGCAACCTAAACTTAGCATTTCTTAACATCGAACTACATCTTACTAGTGCTTTTCTAGCAGCGTGTTTATTTGCATGTTTGTGCAATTTCCCAGTTTTAAAAAACAAGCTGAAAAAGTTTCCTCATGTTACATCACTGATGCCTCTATTTGTGAACTGCACAGATCCACCAGAGATGGCTAAGTAACTCATAGATGGAACTGATATTTTTATCTGCAAAAGCAAAACCGAGAGGCTAATGAGATATTTTACAGAAGACTTCTGATGTTACATCGATGGCAGAACACTAAATTTTCAGTACCTTTAGTTTGATTCAAGGACCTGGAGAGAAATAGGCACATGGATTTGTTCTCTTCACGCTCCTTTCCCTGCTCCTTTCCCCAACTTTGCATTATGCCAACCTGTTTCTTTGTCCCAATTTCTGTGTCTTTCACTGTGTGTAATGTGTGTTTTTCATTTGTGTAATTCCAGCCCCCGTTCTGTGACTGTCCCACCAATCTCTCCTCTCGGCTTCAGTCCCTTTGCTCAGTCTTTCCTAGTTCCTTATGCACTTATCTTCAGCTCAGTTTCTCTAAGCCCACAGCATAAGTCTCTTTTCTCTTATACACCCCTCTCCTCCAATTAACACAGATGCAGCTCTCCTATTAAATACAGATCCACTTCCATGCTGCTTCAGTCTGAAGTGGAAGAAAAGGAAACAGGGAAACGAAGCAGGTCAGCATTCCTGTTTGGAGTTCAGGCAAGGCCTAGATTAGGCCAGAGCTGTAACTGCAAGAATGTACTCAAGCTGGAACATGCCAATGCAGACTACATCTGTGGGAAATTATCTAACATCTAGGAAGTCTCCAGTAGGTCTATATAAACCAGTTTTGCAAAGGTTTAATCAAGTGACAAAATCTGGGCGAATTTTCAGAAAGTGAGCAAAAGGTATATCCTTGACACAACCACCAATCTATCATATTTAAAGTCTCCATTCCAAACCATTAAGATTAGTATTATTTAAAGTAAAAGTCACTAAGAGTCTTCCCTTGCCTTGCTCTCCAAAGGGCTGAATGACGTGGAAAACCACATTCCAAGTGGCTAAACTTTGTCAGTACGGACTTAATTTAGAAGCTGACACACAATCAAAACAGACAGCATTACCAGCTTTACCTATGCAAACAACAACTTAAATTACATGATTCAAAGGAAAAAAAAAATCAATATAAGAATGCTTTTTAAACTGTAGTTTAATGCCTGTAAGCACTTTCTCAACACTAATGAAATCCTTCTTCAGCAATAATTTTCCTTAGCCTCCAATGGGCAAGAGGCACATCAGTTTCTTCTCTTTTCTCACAGAGAAACACAATGCCTTGACTGTAATCTCACAGGCATTAGTAAAGTATTTAAAAATCCTATGAGCCTTCATGTTAGCTGCATGCTTTATTGTCTTCCTACAAGAAACAGCTATAATTAAAAATTTGTGTTTAGAAAGAACACCAGTGTTGCCGTAGAATACAGTTTAAAGATACAAAACGTAATGATTTTGTGCTAAAAGCATAAAATATTATCTCAGTGATACCAAAATTTGTAACTTCCAGCTTCATTAGTACACTTCAGGATCAGAGGTCAAAATTTTTCATGCGTCACTGTCAGTAATAAACATTTCCATAGTTTTGCAATTCTGTTGAATGAGAAAATCCAGCCTTCTTGAAAACATGCAGTAAAAAAAAAGTAAGAAAAAAGGGAACACACCTAATTATTTCCCACCTTTTGCTGAGTTATTTTTCAATCCATAATACAGCCACAACTGAGATCAAAGTAAGCTCATAAGGAGAGTTTCCTTGATATAAAAGAAGAGAGTTGTTGTCAGGACTCAGTGCGAACTGTTTGACTTGTGCTCTCTTTCATTTACCAGAAACTGGTTCGTTAAACCTTCAAGTACAGGGAGAGACCATCTTCTTTTCAGCTTTTAAAAAGCATAATAGTTTGAGCGAGTTATTATAGTACTTCATGTGTTAATTCAATAGATACTCATTTAGGTTTTAAATATGACAGCCTTTTGCTGTAAATTTTGCACAAAACTACCTACATGATAAATTCCACCTCATGGGAGTTCCTATGCCAACATCTACAGAACACTATAAATACAAGAAAACATTTCAGAAGATTTAAATGCGACTTCAACATCACTGAACACCACCAGAGAGCGAGTTTACAAATTCTGAATTTTTTGCCTAGTAATTTACAGATTTGACAGCTCACATTTTACTTCAGTGATTCATGATCTTTGAAATGTTTCAGAATCTAATTTTTATATATTTACTAAAAGGCTATCAAGATAAGCTACGAGCCTAATATGAAATCTAGGAACAGAGAGTTAATATATGCAGCAAAGCCCAATGCAACAGCTCAGATAAATGCCAATAGAAACAGACTAATTCTAAAGCAATGATATTGTTTCATTTCCATTTACAAGATTAAAGTGAGTATATACTCTGTATATCCTAGAAGATGACACATACCAGAAGGCTCCATTTTTCCTGCCTCTGAATAGTTTTTCCCTTCTTGGTGTAATGCCAGCCAGAACTAAGGAAACACTATACAATTCACTGCTATTACCTGCATCATGGGATACTTTGTTTCAGCAGGACTTCCAAATCCATTAACGCCAATGAAGCTGGTACTAAAGTAGGAATCTGTGAGACTAGCATCAGCTAACCCACCGCCATCTATTCCGGGAACTAAAAGAAAAAAAGAAAAGTGTTTCAGAAAAAAATTAGTTTACCATGGGTTTATTTGCTAATATCTCTTGCATTACTTTTTTTTTTTTTTTGGCGGGGAGGTTAGAATAGGAAAAGTTGGTAACACTATTTCAAACCTATCTTCTCAGCAAAACAACTAAAAACATATCAGTGCATGAAATGAAAAACTTTATGAAAGACATTCCTAAATGACAGCATATGCAGCATGAAGTTGCAGCACAAATGCAGAAAGAGGCAGAAAAGTAAAAAGCTTTGACAGAAACGATGTGGAGTTTGAACTTTAGAAACAAGAATAACAACAGAAGTAAGGGTATCAGAAAGAAAATAAATCAACTAAAAAAAAACTAGAAGGCAAGCTTATTTTAAGAAAACCTATATTCTTGCATACACATCTTGTAATATATCTGTTGAGTTGGGTTTTTAACTGGATGTACTGGTTCTTTTGAAGGGTAACACAGAAAATGTACATTTAAAAATATCTCAAGTCTTTTCACAAAAAAAGCACAAACACTTTAAAAGCCTCTTTAAGAGCATAAGACTATTTTTATTATCCCATACTTCATAAAGTGGCAACAATTTTATGAAATGTGGCCAAAAAACTCTTTTGGGCTGAAAGTAAGTGTGAAGGATGTGAGAAGAAATTAATCCCCTGTCTAGAAACAAGGGCCTTGACATACAAGCACAGTACTTTAACCACAAATAAGTGAATTCAATACTCTGAGACTACAAAGAACAACAAGAAGCACTCATAATTAACACAAAACACTCAAGCAGGTATTACTTTGATAACAAAAAGAGAGTTTACAATCATATACAAGGTACAGTTCAAATTAAGCTTCCGCAAAAAAAACACCCACAGCAAATTTAGAAGACACCAATCAGTATGGCCAGGCCACTGCAAGCCAACAGGCATGAGTAATTGGTAGCTGCAAGGTAAGAAGGCACACATCCAAACTCAGAAGAACATCCTGTACCAAACTATCCAACTCGAACTTCTGGGAGGACACGCAGCCAGCCAGTGACACCCGGAAACAACTTCCTGATCCTAACCCTCAAGGGCAGTAACACACAACTTTGTGGCAGAGCTAAAGGACTGCAGATTATAACCCCTCAAATTTCATCAGAATGGGAATTCTCCCTCCAAAAGAGACTACATAACCTGGTGAGCCATTTCCATGCTGTAGGCACAGGAAACAGCAAAAGAAGTACAGCCAGATGAAATCACAGGAAGGGCTGGAAGAGAAGAATGACTAGCAGCATCCATACTACAGACAGATGGAAAAACTGCCCAGCTGTGCTCCCCAAGACTGGAGCTGTACAAACTAGCCAACCAGGGTAACGCCAACAGCACCTCAAATGAAGAGCTCTATGTGAAGAGAGATCAGAAAAACTGAATACTTCATGGCGCAATACGGATCAGCTTTGCAAGCGAAAAAGATTCTTAAAGTATTGCTGCCAAATCTAGAATGTTATTTGTATACTCTGCAGGTTAGAGGGAGACACCTAAGGAACTTTCAAGATACTAATTACTAATGAATTGCAGCATAATTATTTTTCCCCAAGTTTTAAAAGTTAGCTAAGAGAATAGGAAACTAAAACTCCCTCCATTATCCATGCCCTAGATCCTCCTTCATAAGGAGCAGCCACAGAGAAACTTCACAAGTCCTCCTGCTACATGCCTAACAAAGACAAGGCTTTCTTGCTTTGTCTATTAAACATTTGTTCCTCTCTTGCCTTCATTTGGGAAATTTACATTCAAAAGCCTAGGGAAAGTATTTTATGGTTGAACTATTGTATTGGGGAAAATATTAATGTCTGCAGTAATGCCAATTACTGTTTCACCCTACCTGCTACAGTCGGTCCCTAACTCACACTGTTAAGTTTAGCATTTTAACACAAGCATTTTTCTGGCATCATGAAAAACACTACAACTCACTCATACGAGAAAACCAACAGATAGCAAATCCGTGTTTAATTATGAGTAGTTTCAGTCTAGTTTGCCCATAAATTATTCAGAGTTCACACTGTGATTTTTATTTATTTTAAAAACACATTTCCAATATAGCTTTCTCTGCCTGCATTTTAGTCATTACCAAAAACTGCTGCAGTTTTTATGCTGCAACTTGACTGTAAAAGACCAAGAAAAACGGTTTAATTTTCAGGAACAACCGTCATTCCAAGGTACACTATATAATTTCAGCAGTGTATCTGCTATTTCATCTTCTAGTTCTGTAAGAAACTCCAGAATCTATCCGATTTTTAACAAACTAGCAAGGGACTCTCTCAGATTACACCATCAGCTTTACAAATCCTTCAGCCTCCGTTGAAGAATTAAGGAACGGCCGATCCTTTTCGCTTCTCCCCCTGCGCCTCGCTACACTAGAGTCGTGACAACCCAAATACCTTCATTTCTCTGTTGGACACAGAGTTAATGCACAACATCCTTAAAAACGGAGAGAGACAAGTGAAACCTTGCAAGTTTTGCCACATTCAGCAGCGTGGCATGCAAAGAGCCCCCTCGGTGTGAAGAAACCCCAGGGCTGACCTCCAATCACTCCAGTCAGCTGGTACAGCTGCAGTCACCCATTGTCCAAGAAAGCCGTGGTGCCGGTGCAGGCAGCCTCGCTAGGGCACACGTACAGCACCAAGTGCTCTGCTCCTAGTCTGGCTGAAGCATCCTCAGTGCCGGGCAGCTCAAGCTGCAAGCAGGAACAGGCTTTGGGCAGCAACCCCACAGCTGAGCAAGGCCAAAGACGCTGCTGGGAATGACAGAGCTCATCTTTTGACACTGCTGGTTTTCACTATGCAAGCCTATCCAAACCACTTGAAGCTGCTCAAAGCTACAATTTAGGCTTTCTATCAGCACACCAACACCGAACTGGGTACTCCAGATAGCAAAAGCTGCTCCAGAACATTTTCTTTTATCTAGCTGTACGAAGACCATCTCTCTACTGAAATGCAATGGTTTGGCCATACTGATCAGCCTCCTTGTGCCCTTATTACACACCGCTGTACTCCAGTGCTGATACACCTTCGTACCACTCAGTTCTACTGGTACCATAGCAATTTCAAGATGGTTTTCAACGATGAGGCTTTCTATTGTCCTCTTCCAAACAGTCTAGAAACACACCTCTAGCAGAGGGGATGAGATCACAAGAAAACATATTCCACTGTTTTGCCCTCAGTTAGAAGAAAACCATCAGAAGTAAGCTCAGTGGAGCAGAAGGCAGTTTTCTTGGCAGTAGCTCATATTTAGAGCAGAATGCTCTAGAAGTTGTAAGTATAACTATTGCCTTCAAAAGAAAACTCAACACTAGCTTCCTTAAACTAACCTCCCTATACTAACAAGCAAGCAAATTAAGATTAACAGAAAAGATAGAGCTTACACAGGTACAAAGGGGAAAAAAAAAAAGTAATTCTTGCATTGCCTATAGAACCAAAAAAGAGTGTTCACTATGTACCCAATTTCTGTTCAAAGAAGGGACACTCAGCTGTTACAGTGATGAAAGCTCAGCAAATACCTAAACAGCCAAGGCAGTTTTACTGCGTTTGGCACCTGGCCTTCTCCATGAGCAGTAGAAGGCTTTTATCCTCCTTCTGCCAAACATTTGGCAAATCATAAATGCTTCACTTGCTTCTGGAAGACCACTGTAGTTCAGAGCATGAAAAAAGAAAAGTGATTTATCACAAGCAATCCATAGGAGAAGATCTTCAGAAGTGGGCACACTTTATCACACAAGCAGTGTGGTATTAAAATAAAAAACAAATAAAACAAAACCCAAAAAAAACCACCCACAGAAGTCTAAACTGGAAAGAGAAGATCTTAGTCCTTATAAAGTTTTTATTCTCACGTTTACTAATTTACATCAGACCCTGCATTTGATTTGCCTATACAGGTCTTTCCTGCATAACAATTGCAAACACACATCTTCAAACAGTCTGCACACAGCGCTATTAGAATGACAAATAAAAAACTTCTTCTGAGGTTTATGTCTTTTCTCTTTCAAAGCATTGATTTTAACTTTAGGTACATAAGTTCAGACAATTTTAGGAAAGTCTTGAATGGACTGTTTTTGTCAAAGGAACATGCCTTTCTGTTGTGTGATAGTACTATCCATGCATTGAAGTTGTCTATATTTTCAACAGGCTCTTCCTTGGACAGAAGCATCAACTTCCTTATAGAAGTAGAAATTCTGACTAGGCAGGTCTGAGAAGAAAAGATGGATGTGCAAGGGAACAACTAGGAATCCAGTGGGGGGAAAAAAAAAACATGCTAACATGTTATGCAAGCACATATGTGAAAACAAAAAGAGATTTCTAAATTCCATCAATATTAAAGCCAGAAGTTACATCCTGGCAATTCTGGAAAGAAATTAAATAAAACATCCTGAGAAATTCAGAAGACATTTTCTATTTTTTTATACACACATTATCTAATAATTTTTTGCTTGGTGAGTAACACTGCAGCTTAATGTGACAACTGCAATTAAAAATAAATATCTTCTTATGTAATTCTTCTCCCACAGAATTTTAGCAGAAAGTAGGCTTCCCATCAGATGCAGGCACCAAAGAGGAGGAGAAGGAAAAAAAAAAAAAAAGATATTTATTTTTGCCTTACTTATTACAAAGACATTTTTCAGGAACAAAGGATCTCATCACAGCTTAAGCGCTTGAGTACTACTGTGATGAATTCAACACACATGCTTCAACAGAATCGGTGGGTTTTGGTTGGTTTTAGTTTAATGCTCGTCTTGTCTAATGCTAGCACTATCTGAATACTAACATGGTGTTTCTGATATTTTCATTCTAACATTTTTACTAATTGTTAAACAAATACTGTAATATCCTATACTGCTTCTTTTATGAATTTAATATCAGCACTGATCATCTCAGAAACTGTTCTTCATATAAAAAAAATGACCCTTTACAGTAACGTAATATATTGCCCCAACAATGAATGAGCTAAAGTAGGATCGTAACAGATTTTTGTTGACATTTCTCAAAATAACAATTTAAAGATTTCTGGCAAGGTAATAACACTTGGACCAAAATCATTCATTTTGCTGTTATCACTGCTTACAAAAAAACTGTACTACAATTGTTTTTATGCTGGGAAAAAGGTTTATATGGAGAGATAATCTTCATTTAAACTCCCAGCACTGCAACACTGCACGCACTTTTCACCTCAGCACAGCTTGGTAAACTGAATCATAGGTTCATTGCATACATGTGCATACAAAGGACAAGGTGTTATCTCAGCTAGATATAAAGCAGGAAAAACTACAGTGCCGTATCTCCAGTGGAATTTTACACAGAGATGGCTATCCTAATATTGAGACAAGAACAGTAAAACTTTCATACAAAGCCTATCTATGGCAAGTCATTTAAGACTTGTGTCCTTTTAGTCTCCTAGAAGCACTGAGGTGTCAGAGGAGCTTACGCGTGTCCTACTTTGTTTTGTACTGACAGGTTTGTGTCAAGAAATAATCATATTCTTGTGGCGCTAACCTCACTTGTACACCTCTAACAGTTCACAAGCACTATACACACTAGTATGTGCACCTCAGCGTTACTTTCTCTACAGTGCCACTACTGTTGTAACTTGTTAGGGAAAGTGGATTCTCTGGTGTTTTTATGCCTCTCTCAATTAATGCAGTGTTTTTGAAACACAGACTAGGAATCACTGAAATAGAGACAACAGACAAAGAAAGTGAACGACACCCCCAGGCATGAGGAGCAAAAGTAAAAGCACATGCCTGGGTTAGGATGCCGTGAGGGAGAGTGCAGTTGGAGGGCAGACAGCACAAATGAACCAAGCTGGCTGAAAGGCAGACAGGAAGCAAAACAGTTTGGGAAATGCTGCCTTATTTACAAACACTCCCACTAGGCGATGAGATATTCATGGGCAAGCAAAGGAAAACAGCAAACTTTACCATAATATTAAATGACTGGGCTGTCTTTTTTTATTTTTATTTTTTATCTTGCCTATCATAGAAGCATCTGATAAAGACTGGAAAAAAAAAAAAAAAAAGGAGAGCTGCCATCCTTTTGCTCCGTAGACATCTCGGTACAGAGTCTAGAGCAGCAGGACTCCTCGTCATGGACCAAATCCAAAAGTACAGTGATAATACAAATTAAAATTGATACTTTTTCGAGAGAGTCATCAGAATTACTCTGTTATCAGAAGCAGCAATTCAAAGCAATGCAATTATTTTATACGATAGCTTTCAGAGCTAACCCCCTCCAAAAGCTTTCACAATTCTTAATATATTGCATTAAGTTATTCAATAAACTGCATGAAATTTTTCAAAGCACACATGTTTAAGCTTTTGTTTTTAACAGTCTCCCTGTACTTAAAACTCATTTTTTTTTAATATAGTTGTATGAAATGTGTGCAGATAACCTGAACAGAACATTAGGATGTTTTTCACAGCAGTGGGGGAGAATGCATAAAAGAAAGGAAAGGTCTTCCTGCCAGTTGCATCAGCGTTAGACCAACTGAAGCTGACGGAGTCTACCCACAGACTACAGGAATTGCATATCGCATAACCAACCTGACATCAACTTGTACAATGCATGTCTCTACTCTCACTTTTGTCTATCTTTACTTTGTTTCTGAATCTCTACTCTCAAATTTAAAAAAAAAAGTCAGGAGTAAAAGGCTGTTAGGAAGCAACTTAAAGAATACAAATAAGTACTAAGCACAAAATTTCATTCAAGATCAAACTCAATCACATAATCTGAATTTGTTTAACTCCTGAAAGACTGATGGAACACATACATGCATGTGCACACACACAGAGCATGACCTACTCCGACTCATCTCTGGTACACAGTGATTCACCATACCATTTTTCTGGCAGTGTAATGCATTACATCTTTACTAGAAAGCAACAGATCACAAAAACATCAGCCACATCAGCTTACTATCTAAATCCCTCCGCTGACCCCCTTTTCATCAGCTGCCTTATGACCAGGATTATTTTTTCTGCTTTTGAGGTTCTACAGAAGTGCTTCTGCCTGTGTTTGACCCCACCCTCACTTACCATTTGTCCACTTTTCCCGCAGCAGTCTAAATTTGCTTCTAGGTGGTTCCTTACACATGGAACTCTTTCTGAGCGCGTCCCCAAGGTCACTATTTTCTGGGCATTCAAATCCTTCCTGAAGGCCCACTCCTACCGTGATACCTACAAAAAATCAGTTATCTAATATCTGCTAGATAGAAACTAGATGGGGATGCTCTGTATCTTAAAAAACGTTATCAAAACTTCAACTTATTAAGATATAGCATATAGAGTTAGCTCACATAACGTAACTATCCCCCCATGCACACTCCTTTTCATCTTTGCCTTTGAAGCAGAAAAACAATTACAACAGTACAATTGCTTTTTATATATTCTTCAATACCCAACACAGGGTGGGTACTACCAGAAACAAATAATTACCAGTACTCCTCAGGTATCTGCAAATCCTGTGGAATATTTGGACTTTGAATAATTTCCCATACAATAAGGAAAACCCACAAAGTATGCAAACAATCAGTTTCAAAGCCAATTAATAGTGTCTTTTTTTTAAAGTTACATAGCCAAAACTGCCCCTCAAAACCCCGTATATCTTTGCAGATTGAGAAATCTTTCTTTTCCTCACCTCCCCCCAATAGTCTTCCTCCCAGTTTCATTTCTGCATGAAACTCATAAAAGTGAAAAGACAATCCATGTCTATAATTTCCCAATTTCTAGAGTTGACATATGAGACAAAAAGTGATTAAGTGAAATCAGTAATTTTCATTTTCTCCCATGCATCTCTAACTGGTTATTGGTTTTACTCTTCAATTCTCAATTGTCTCTAACCATCTCCAAATGTCCCAAATGACTCTTCAATTCTCAGAATTGTCTCCCCTTTTCTTAAAAATATTCAGAGCAAAACAAGATGAAAATTGTATCATCTATCAACTCCTGGAAAAGGCATCAGGAAAATTAAAAGGGGAAACATCCCTCTAAAAAGAACACTGAGGTACACAACAACTAATACAACATCACTTGCAAAAAAGTACAAACAGGTTTGGAAAAAGAATTCTCAACCAGACACATTGACTGTAACACCTGTTTTCTGTATACAAGCGAAGAAGAAACAAACCCAGGAAAGAGTGACCAGTATGTAACATACCACAACTATACCTAGATTTAAATGTGAGATAACTGCCTGTCTCTAAATACTTCAAGCTGTAAATACTGACATGCTACCAAAGATAAGAAAATCTATATTTAGAATAATCCTGACCATTGTTTCACTGCATTATGAAGTGTAATCCAACAGATTACCTTTAGCATGTTTTTCTGAATAACTTACCTTTCCATTTTTTCCTATATCCACTGCTTCATTTTGTTTAAAAAGGAATGGACTGGTAAGACTTAAACACCTTTTAAAAAGCAGAAGATATACAAAAGTATAGGTCTTTCCACTCCAAGCCTCACTTACTTATGGATTTCACAAAACCTAAGCTGTAATGCTCTCTAAGCTAACCACCAAGCGATTGCGTAGAGTTGCTACAGGGGTGGCCACTAGCTACTACTGCTCTGACCAACCGCAAAACATGCGGGTGGTGGGCTGCAAAAACAGCTGTAATGCTTTTATTAGGCTAACCCAACACAACCCAAGCCTTGATGCCCCTTTCCACCTTCTCACGGGCTGGCAACAAAGTCTATTCACAGACAGGCTTTCCCAGCAGCCGTGGAGAAACACAGAACAATGTCGCCTGGGGAAGTATCATGGGCACCTCGCAGAAACACAGGCCTATATTTCAACTACAAATTTCCTAAGAGGACTTAGAGAAAAGCTTTCTGGTGGAGAAGCAGATGAAAATGTCTCACGAGGAGAGGGCGAGCTAACCTCTGGCACGGGGATCTCGGGCAGCAGCAGCACTGCTGCCGTGGCCAGCTCCTCCGCCGGCAGCTCCACGGACGGCGGCACCCACCCACCCACCCACCCACCCACGCTGCCGCTGCCACTGCAGCCGAGTCCGGAGAACACCTGGAGCTCCTTAGCTCAGCGCCTCTGTGTTTCGGTCGCATTTACAGGAATCAAAAACGAGATGAAAGAGTGAGCGCTATGTATCATGTACTTTATGGCAAAAAGCGGGGGGGAAGATAACCAACGTTGAGAGCCGTACCTCTGCTCGTATCTATTAATACATCATATGAGGTCTACATGCAAAATAGTATTACATCAGTTAAACTACCTGAAAGCTAACAAATACAATTGCAGTTGCCCGTGCAACTTTAATTTGCCCAACTTGCCTATAGACACGATACATTTTAATACCACAATGACAGTTTCCTCTAGACCCTCCCTCACGCAGCATCAGGAAGGGACGGTGCCCTAGGAATGAGCCAGCCGCGTGCAGCAAAGCAGGCTGCAGGTTTGTTTCTTACAGAACTTGGAATGTGCCAGAGAGAACAGAGAGCAGACATTTTTCATGCTATTATGCCCGCTACCCATCCTTCCCTGAGCTGTTCTTTAAAACCTTACCAATCAATCCTATCTTTTCTCCTAAATGCCAAGCAACAGGCATCTCCCCACCTCTGCTCCTTCTACACCCTTCTCAGATTAGGTTCTGCTGCCACCGATGTTCACTGGGCTGACACGTGGGATACAGGTCTATTAGAAGAGCACCACGTGCAGATTTTGACAGCTAATAAATCCAGAAGAAACTTTTTTCTATTTTTTTCTCCCCCCTTTTTTTTTTTGGGGGGGGGGGGGGGGGGGGGGGGGGGG